>CAUYRB010020572.1:0-57424 GCA_963574695.1 Propithecus perrieri | reverse complement strand
TTGTAGGGCCCCAAAAGGAAAGGTCCTGTTCTTTAGAGATGCCTCCGTGTGGTGGCTAAATTGTCTTTCTGGGCACACACGGGTAGGGAGGGGGAAGGAGAGAACGGAGCACTATGGCGTCTGCCGCTAGGCTCGGGTCTGCGCCCGGGGAGGTGCCCTGAGGGGGCTGGGAGCCCGGCGCTGAGTCCACAAGAGACCACTGCTCACTAGCAGCAGCCGTCTCTGGGCTGGTGTCAGCAGGTCTCTCCGGCCGCTCAGGAGCCACCCGCAGTCCGAGATGCAAGGGAGGGGAAGTTAACTGCTCTACCTGCCCTTGTTGCTGGTCTCCAAGCCTCTCGGGACCTCTCTCCTTCCAGTTCTCCTCCGCAATGCCTTCCCGTGGAGTCTCCTGTAGTTTCAGGCACCCTTCCTTCCGACCCTCACCCGATCTGTGTTTCTCTGCTAGCTTATTTTTTTCTCTTTCTTCTAAAACTCGTCTTTTTTGCAGAAACACTCTGGCGGCTTTTCTCGTCCACCATCTTGGCTCCTCTCCTAGGGATGTTTCTTGAACTTCCAATGCTCACCAACACCATGGAAGCACTGGATGTAAGTCCAGCCAAGAGGACAATCTTAGACACAGAGTAATGCAAGTTACACTTGTCAACTTTTGGAGTCCTATCCCAGTTCAATTTTCAGCTCCTTTTTCCATTACAGTCAGCATCCCCTAAGAAGTGGCAATATTTCATTAGACATGCTATTAAAAATAATATTTTGGCCTTCCTCTCATTGACTATAGAGGTCTCATTCAGTAATCTTTTAAATGTAAAATATTTGTGAATATAATAATTTGTAGATTAAGCAATTGCAATGTTTGAGAGTTATTAAAGTACTGTTATGTTTGAGAGTTATTAAAGTACTCTGCTGCAAGACAAGAGAAGAAAAGAGACGTATACGCCGTAGATACCTGTTGCTGTCCTCGCAGTTCTTGGTCTCCAAGTCAATAGAAATTGGCATGAAACTGAAAAAGAAATTTATACAGACAAGGCTTTATGGGGACTTTTGTTGTAACAAAAGGAAGACAGCCCAAAGAAAGGGCTGGAGAACATTTAAATGGTAGAGAGAGAGAAAGTTTGATGCCAGCACTGAAATCATAGCATGTAGAGGTGGAGTTGTGTTGGTAGCTGCCTATCCATCAGTCATGCTTCTTCATACATTGGATGTCTCATTAACATGTTAAATCTCCACTATTGGGCATGATTTTTAGCATTAAAATGAGGGGAAAGGTCTAAGAGTGGTCAACTTTGGGCTTCATCTTTGCAGCAAGCAGTTTGTGCTGGCTGTGACCGGGGCTGGCAGACATCTGCTACAGTGGTTGCCACATCCCATTAAGGAAAGCAGAGGCACCTCTGTTGAAGCTGAGTGATAATCATTTTCAAAGCTTTTGTTCAGTATTGTGAGCAAACTTAAGCTTTGGCTCAAGGCTCAGCAGGGTAGCCAAAGTCTACCTCCCATACTATCTCATACCTGTCATTCTGGTAAGAAAACTCATCCCGAATTCAAAACCACATCCAAGTCCAAATCCAAAGATATTACCTTTTATATGATCCCAGATTTGATATGCTAACATTTCATTGAATATCTTTGTCTCTGTTTTTGAATAAGACTGGTCTATAGTTTCTTTTCTTGTAATGTTTTTATCTAGTTTTGGTATCTAACTAAAGCTGGCCTCATAAAATGACAGGGAAAGAGCTATAGTCCTCTTCAGTGCACTTAAGTGTTTCAAAGAATTCATCAGTGAAGCTATCCATGTGTGGAGTTTTCTTTGTTACAGGTTGTAAACTCAAAATCCAAATTAATCAGTATAACACTATTCATTTTACCTGATTCTTCTTAAGTGAGTTCTAATAGTTTTTATCTTTTCAATAAATTGGTCCACTTTATCTAAGTTATTGAAATTGTTGGTGTAAAGTTGTTTATAAAATTCCCTTACCAGTTTTTAGTAACTATAGTGATTCTTCCTATTCACTACTAATAATGGTAATCTATGATCTCTCTTTGTTTATATCTCTATGTTTGTCAGTCTGGCTATAGATGTATCAATTTTATTAATCTTTTCAAAGCTTCATCTTTTGGGTTCATTGATATCCTCTATTGGTTTTTTTGTTCTTTCTTTTCTTTTCCCATATTACTGTTCTTAGATTTATTATTTCCTTACTTCTGTTTGTGGTGATTTGCATTTGCTTTTCTCATTCCATTATCTTAAGATAGAGGTCAGTTCATCATTTTGAGATCTTTTTTTTTCCCCCAATGTAAGTGTTTCATGCTATAAATTATCCTGAAATCAATGCTTTAGCTGCCTATTATAAGTTTTTATATTGTATTTTCACTTATTTCAATTAAAAATATTTTCGATTTTTCTTTGTGACTCCCTAACAAAGATGAAAGTTGGTTAATTATGAAATATTGAGGTTATTTAAGATGTATTTTTGTTACTGATTTCTTGTTTAATTTTATCATTATCCAAACTCATACTTCATATCATTTTAATTATTCTAAAATTGTTAAGGATTTTTTTATGGCTCATTAAATGATCTTGTTGGAAGTTTCATGTGTATCTGAAAGGAAGGTATATTCTGCTGTTGTTGGGTGGAATGTCATTTAAATATCAGTTATACCACCAGGCAGTTCCATGAATTACACCTGGTCTCACTTCAAAGCTGCAAGAGAGAAAACAGAAACAATGGAAAATTCACCCTCATCTGAGTAACTTCTCCACTGTTTCAGATGTTGACTCTCATTAGATAGGGACAAAGAAGAAGGGGAACAGATGCTTCGTCTAGGGCGTGTCCTTTGAGGAACAGATGGCACTAGGGGATGCTTTGTCTACAATAGGAAGAACAAATTGACCAGAAGAGGGGCTTCCAAAAAAAAAAAAAAAACAGAGGACATGTCAAGGGGGACTCAAGACTGAACAGAGGTTTGGTCTATGATAGGAGGTCTCCAAGGACTGACCAGCCGGAAAGGGGTAGAGAGGCCACAAAGTAAAGATATAAACAAGGCCACAAAATGGGGTCTTTGGAGCATGTGTACAAGTGACAGAGGGTATCCTCAAGTGACCTACCCTCATTAACACAGTAAAAATCACATCCACCAGCGTCATGACAGTTTACAAATATCATGGCAACCCCAGGAAATTACCTCACAAGGGGAGGAAAGGGGAGGATGCACCATTCTGGGAATTCTGCACCTCTTTCCAAGACAAACCATGAATACTCAGCTCCCCACTTAACATAAAATTAGGACATCAGCATAAAGGGGAAAAATCTTCTTAAACTCAGGGTCTCCTCCACTTGCAGGGGTTGACCCATTCCTTCTTGGGAATATACTATACTTTAATTAATTTTGACACTTTGCTTACTTACATCTGCTTGGTCTGCTTATTTGCTCCATTGAGTCGATACCAGAAACCATTCTTTGATACTGGGAACCAAAAACCAGAGAACAAGAACCTGACATCTGGTCCCCACCCCTGACACTCTCTCCCACAATCAACCCAGTTTTATATCCCTTTTATAGTGGGAGTTCTTAGGTAGTTGTTTTTTATGATGATACCACAACACTCTTTTTAAACTGGAAACAAATTTAAATGACAAAAGACTAATGGCAGAAGTTAAATATTGTTTTCCGAATACCAATTATAAATCAAGCCGTTATGCACGTTGTCTCATTTACTGTACATGAAAACATTTATTCATTTTTAATGATTATCCCCATTTTGTAGATAATGAGTTTAAAAAATTAAATATCTTGACCAGATTTCTTCAATTAAAAATAAAAAGAATTAAGATTTGAGCATAGGTTGCTGGCCAACCATGTCTATCCATAGTCTCACCAACATTCACAGCTTTTGGAAAGTTACCAGAAATCCTTCGCAGAATTATTCTTTAACCACTTTCACCTCCATCAGAATACAATTTTAAACAAGCAGATACTCTTGAACTGATATATTTGAGAACACCTAAAGAGAGTTTTCAAAATAATTTCTGAAAATAGCTTTAAACATCATAGTTTAATAACCAGTTTTTTCTTTAAAAAATTACTAGCATATTCCAAATAAAATACAACCTATCCATAACAATTTTAGGGTCACATTCCTTCAAAGACACCTGATTAATTTCTTTAATAATTAAATGAGGGAAGAATATGGCAACAGTGGAAATTTTATAATTTTAATGAGGTACTCATAAATATCTGCATATTTTAGCCATCTGAATGGCTGATATAAATACCAAATTTATATAAATAAAAGTACCAAATGCATACAAACAAAAATTGATTATCATTTAAATATTCTGGAAGCATAATTTTATAAAGGAGTTACCTATTTATGAAATAGATGTGTAATACCTCTCTAGTCATGCCTCCCGGTCTTTATACAGCTATTTTAGTATTATATCTAAAATAATAATTAGCACTTATGTTGGACTCCCAAGGTGCCATAGTTTCCTACTGAATAATATGACATGTCTATAAAAGCTTTACTTTTTTTTCTAATTGATCTTCAGTTAGTAACATTTCTAAAATATTGTTTCTCTGTGATAAACAAACAGGTTAATGCCTCAATTGAGAAAATCACTGCCAACATACCTAACTTCCAAAATATGACTCCCACTGTACACATAAAACTTCTTTTGTAAAGTAAGCAATAACTTTTTTACATATTTGCTTTTAAAGTTTGAATCTTTATAAAGCAAGTTTTTCTTTATTTCAAGAAAAATATTCTCATATTTTTGTACTCAGGTTACCAAAAACATAATATATTTCAGGCTCTGATTCATAAGGGTAGCACACGAGGTAGTTACTTCTAGCATCTGTTTGTTATAAAGTTCAGTATACCCTGAAGACAAACCTTTCATAAACATTGAACACAAAAAAACACTATTCTTATTAAATTGGGCTACATGAATAATACAGAAGTCATGAATTTAAATTATTACTGAATTCAGAGAAAATGGGAGTATTTCAGCCTTTCAATAAGAATGCCACTTCATTTCTAGAAAATGAAGTTATTAAGTTGTAAATCAGAGCCATGCCAGGGCACCAAGCTATTCATGATCCTCAAACCACTCTCAGGTATTTCAGAAATACTGTTCTACATTATATCTCCCCTCAAAAGAATAAGTTTACTTTTGCAAGACAAAGAAAGCCTTTCAAATGGTTTGTCTGGCATTTTCTTATTTTTATAAATAGGCAGAATAAAATATGTAGCAGGTGCTGAAATATACACCTGACCTAAGATATGTGCATAGATGGATTCATGAACGACTGTCAAGCCCTATAATTTAACACAGCTTCAGGACAAAGTATACCTTTTTAATGAAGTTACCTAGTTTAAGCAATTTTTTTTCTCAGCCTCCAAATGTTCCCACTATGTTTTTAGCTACATTGAAACTGGAATAGTGCAGGATTCTGTGAGCTGCGTTTATAAGAAGTCACCGGGGTCCGCAAATAAGAAGGTGAAAATCATTGTTTATATTGTTAACCCTGCCTGTAATGCTATCTTCCTCCTCCTTTTCTATCAATATTGAATAATTGCTCCACAATTCAGTTAAGTATGAAAATACGGAAAGTTTAGGGGGTTTTAGGGTCAGAGCAACCTGAGTTTCAATTACCTCTTTTCTGTATGCTTGCAATGGGACCAATGTGACCTTTGGCACATGATTTTGCTCTCAGAGCCTCAGATTTCTGAGTTGGAAAGATCGACCAGCACTATCTTCATGAGTATGTGTCTAAGGTCCATGAAATTTAAATTATGATTTTCCTAGACTCTCAGAGCCCCAAGTGTCTGAATCTATTATTTCTTTATATTTCTAGCTCTTACTGATCAGACACAGAAAGAAAGGGTCCCTTACAACTTCTCAGAGGAGAACCGACGATGAAACAGACTTTTATTTACTTAATCTATGAATATTTAGGGTCTTTATGTTATAGAAACTGAAATTATATTCTTACCAATATGCTTATGTCATGTAAAAATTATGTAGATAAAACAAACCTGGAGAAAGTAAAGACAAAGTTTACCGCGCCTGGTTGCTGCATGTATTGTCTTCCATTTCTCTGTCTCTTGTCTGACCTGTCTTCATTCTCTCTGCCTACAGCCTGACTTATCACATAGCAGAACACAGCCATGGATGATGCCAGAGTTCAGTACTCAGAGTTTCTTAAATTCTCTAAACCTCAGTTGACTTCCTATTAATTTGGAGTTAATATGAATAATAATATTTATTTCATGATGAGAGAGAGAAGTATATAGAGTGTCTGGAACAGTTCTTGTTGAAAGTTCCTCGGGGGAAAAAAATCTCCTTTTTTTTGGCCTGGAGAAATTTAACGTCTAACGAAATTGTCACATTAAGTGGAAATTTCTAGCATTGACAAAAGAATATTAAAATAAATTTTGGTTCTTTTTCTTGTTCTTTCTCAAAAATAAAATCTGACCTTTTTGGACATTTTTGCAACATTGGGTTAAAGTATAAAGCTAACGTTTTAAAATGTTACTCCCATAATTGTCATGACTATATCTTGCATTAATATTCAATTTAACTATAAGAATTCTATATACTGCAGTAGTAGCTGTGGATGCCTGAAGTATCTACTATTGGGAAAAAGAAAAAAATATGAGTTACTGCTACAGAAACCATAGTGAGATGTGAAAGGGTCTAAATATCTTTGCATATGAAAGCACAGACAACAACGTATGGTAATTTTATCTCCAAATTATTTGATGTAATATTAAATCATTGACTTTGGTACTGTTCTTTTGTTCAAAAATACAATGTATTCATGAGCTTCACTCACTTTACAGAAAAATTGAATTACATATCTGAATGAAATAAAAAATTCCTTTCCCTCTGAGAGTTTCAATCCACCACTGCCCTACACAACTCTGCTAGTGATAAACATCTACTGAGAGACTTGAGTTCAAAAGCAGAGACACTCCAAGAAATGATTTATTCTAAGTGTTTGTGAATATTCAAGTGATTCTCCTAAATGACTTAGGTGTAGTAGTGTAGGAAAATGAGAAACTGCGAAAGTATCTTGAGGAAGCTTGAATACATTAATTTTGAAGGCAGAAAATTAGGCTTGTAGGATATATATATCTCCATAGGCTGAGGAAGCACAAAGGCTAGAAGCTGTTGATTTTTATGCCAGATATTTGAATTTATAGTAAAGAAAGATAGTGAAATGAGAAGAAATGAAATATTTTATAGCAAAAATCATCTTCAATTTGCATAAGAAGACTTGACTTTCTAGGCCCAGCAATGACATCCTACAGCTGTGTAACTTTGATGCATGATTCTAAATTAATGCCTTTTATCTGAGTCTCTTGATTGGACTTGGATTTCCAGTTTCATCTCTGATATGGAAAGATCATGGAAGTTATCACTGATGTCCTATCAATAAGAAACAGCTGGGCAAACTGGAAATCAGTGACTTTCCATGCACCCATCAGTAAACTGAGGTTGCAAAGCAAACTGCCACACTGAAATCTAGAGGGACAGATGAAACTAAAGAGTCATAGCCAAGATCTATGTACCTGGAACAGAAGCTGCTGGAATCATAAGTTGGTAGGAATATTTTCATAGTAATTTTTATAGATTGCTAGAGACTGGGTGTAGAATGAGAAACTTCTGGGAGTCACAGTCTTTGAGGTGCGTACAAACTTCAGCGTCTCATTGAAGATCTAAGAAAGATTTCTCGAAGGTCTGGCAGGGGAAGGGGAAGAACAACCATTGTGAAATATGTCCAGAACCTTCACCATAAGAAAGCTTACTCTCTAGGGAGAAGACTTTGCCAGAGCGTCATTCCACAAAGAAGAAAGGTATTCTTCCCACCATATCCCCCTCTAGCCCTACTATCTCACCTAAGGTGGGAGTATTAACAGGATCAGGGCTTCAAGAACATATACTAAAAAGACAACACCCAGGAAGCAGGAACAAGGGGGGAAAAATGCTGCCACTGGAGAAATAGTTAGGTCACAGGCCAAACACACAGACCCACTAAAACATTGAGACTTAATCTAAAGGTTATAGAATGCAAAGGGGGAAAATAAACCAAATAGAACAGAACATACAAGAAATGCGGTACCATACAAAAAGTTTTAATATACATGTAATCGAAATACCAGAGGAGAGAACAAAAAGGAGAGAAGGGAGCAAAGGAAATTCTTGGAGTAATCATGATAAGGAAGTTTCCAAAATTGATGACAGACTTCAAAACACAAATCTAGGATACTCAGAGAGCACCAAACAGGATAAATACCAACATATTCATCCTAGCCATATCATGTTCAAACTGCAAAACACCAAAGAAAAAGAAAAATATCTTGAAAGAAACCAGTTGGGGGAAAGGGCATTGTAACTGTAGAGTAACATATAAGTATTCCAGCAGAGTTCTCATCTGAAACCATGCAAGCAAGAAGAGAGTAGCGTGAAGTATTTAAAATGTTGAAAATAAAAGCCCCACTAATCTAGAATTCTGTGTCCAGTGAAATTGCCCTTTGAAATGAAACAAAAATGAAGACTTTCTAAGAAAAAGAAAAATTGAGGTATTTGTCACCAGCAGATATACATCGCAAGAAATGCTAAAAGTAGTTCTTCAGGGAGAAAAAAAATGACAGGTGTGAAACTTGGATACTCATAAAGAAAGGAACAGCATTGGAGAAGGAATAAATGAAGATAAAATAACACCCTTTTTAATTCTTTTTTAATTTAATTAAATAGACTTAGGGGGTACAAGTGGTTTTTTGTTACATGGCCGAATTGCATGGTGGAGAAGTCTAGACTTTTTATGCAGCTGTCACCCAAACAATGTACATACATTGTACCCAATAGGTGATTTTTTCATCATTCTTTATTGACCTAAAAGAAAACTATTTAAAGTAATAGTAACAATGTATTGTATGATTATGGAATGATAGCAATATCACAAGGAATGAAATGGTATAATTAGGAATACTTCGATATAAGGTAACTGCACCACACGCAAGCTAGTATAGTGTTATTTGAAGGTAGACTTATACTAGTTTAAAATGTATATTGTAAACACTAGGGCAAACACTAAAATTTTTTTAAGTATAATTGAAACACTAAGAGAGGAGATAAAATAGGATCACATAAATTGTTCACTTAAAACCAAAGAAGGGAAGAAAAGAGGGAGGCAAAAGAAATAAAAAATGAATGCAACATACAGGGAATATTTACAAAAATGGTAGATATTAATCCAACTTTATCAATCATCATTTTAAACTTAAATAGTTTAAATATATCAGTTAGAAGACAGAGAATATCAGATTTAAAAACCAAACTATGCATTGTTCACAAGAAACTCACTTTAAGTAAAAGACTCAGATTCAAAGGGGTGGAGAAAGATACACCATGCCGGCACTAATCCAAAGAAAGCTGGAGTAGCTGTACTAATTTCAGACAAAGAATACATCAGAAAGAGAAAAATCATCACAAATAACAGAACAGCATTACATAAAGGGGTCAATTATATTAATCCTAAATGTGTATGCACCTAAGAAGAGAGCATTGAACAGTTTGTAAAGCAAAAAATGATAGAACTGAAAGAAATAGACATTTCTATTATATTATAGTTGGAGTCGTCAAGCCCCTCTTGTCAGTAATGGACAGATCAAACAGGCAGAAAATCAGTAGATAGTTGTAGAGAGGTAGGCTAGCTAAATAGCTAGCTAGCTAGATAAATAGATAGAAATATAGATAGATGATAGATGATGATGACAGAGTTAGGATAATATGCTATAGTGGTTGGGCTAGGTTTGCTAGCTATGTGATTTTCTGTTACCTAAAATTCAGCTTTACAATCATATAATAGGAATAATAGTATCTAATGATGTGTATGGTTGCTTGAGGGTTAAATAAAATATTGCAGGTGAACTACTTATCAGCGTACTTGACACATAATAAATTCTCAGTGAAATATAACCTCAGTATTTACATAAAAGCATCATATAAATTTCTTCATACAAATGAATGTTGTTAATAATTGCTAACCTCAAAGCAAATATAACACTTGTTCGCTCTCTTTTCAGCTTTTTGACCTCAGGCTATTTGAAGTTGTTCTGCTATATTCTTCCTGTCCCAGAAAGAATTATAGCACTTGAGAAGAGAAAAAACAAATGAGACAAAATTAGAATTAACCCATATGTAAAATAGGATTTGGTATAAAGTATGCACCTTTAAGAATGTGAAGGAGAAAACTGATTTTGAAGTTAGTTGTTTTGCTTTAGAGTAACAATGTTAGAAAGATTATCAACATAATCTTAAAATGTATAATCAAAAATAAGTGTGGGTATACTTTAAAATAAATAAGAGTGGAGTTAGTAAGTTCCTAATACAAAGATATGACAAATGCTTGAGGAGATGGATACCCCAATTGCTCTGATTTGATTATCATACACTGTATGCCTGTATCAAAACATCACACGTGCCCTATAAATATATACAACTATAATGTACCCATAATAATTTAAAAAATTTTAAAAGGTATATTAATTGTGTGTAATAGCCCAAAATGTGTGTTTTTGCATATTAGGATAATCGGTAAATATTATTTAGAACTTAAGAAAGTTTTTTCACAATAATTCTAAGAGGACTTTCTGTGTGACTTATTCCTCAAGTCCCAAAGTAAATTGAACTATTTCTTAAAAATCTCTTAACCTCATAAATTTGAGCCTAATTACATCTCTCAGGCTAAATGCAAATAAGACTCCAAGGAAAATTGTATGAGTCTCTGTAGCTTAGATATAAACTATCACAAATTTGCTTACAGTATGAAAATGCAAAACAATGTTATATGTCAAACAAATAAATTTATAACTGAACATAATGATTATAACTAAGACACAATTTGTGTTATTCAAGCAATTTTAAACTTGATTCAGTAAAATTTTAATGAAGTTTTATTTTCAGATGCCAAAAATATTTAAACTGAATGTTTTTAGATTCTCTGCCTGAAAGTTGGACATGTAACAGAAACAATATCATAAGAGATATAAAATATCACATTTGGATATTCATTTTGGATTATTGCCTTTCATGAATCTATTTTCTTCCAATTCATAAAATCCATGAAGCTGTCAGAATAAATCGAATTCTTATTTTTGTACTACTTTGAGTAATGTACTCTCACAACAGAGTTAATATTAACAAAATAAGTATATTTTGATAAGGACTATAAGAATCAAAAAATCTATTTTTAGTAAGTTCCACAATGTCTGACAGTGAAGTAAAAAGCACTGGTTATCACTGCATACATATAAGAATCAATAAGCTATATTTATGGTCCAATTTTTAGAAATATATTGATTTAGGTCTTCTTTTTCTCCTAAATTCTTTAGTGAACTTTCTTAAGAATAGCAAATTCCTTTCATTCTCTCTAAAATCTAGCCCTTCAACTTACTCATTAGTTTCTCATTTGCTGGCACCATGGTGCATAATTTCTTTTCACTTTCCCTTACGATCCTGACAGCCTCACCGGGATTCTTGTTGAAGACCAGAAATAAATGGCTTAGAAACCCCATTATACTGTCAGAGCCACACAAAAGAAAGTAGAAAGGAGTGAGCTCATTGTGAATGATGGAAATACCGGTGGGATGTTTGTCTATGAACCAGAATTTTCAAAAAGTATCAAATATTATTTGCCCTTCAAAATTGTTTTCTCTTTTGAGAGAAAAAGGGCCACTTAAATGAAAGAGTTAGGTAAATTTCATCTTCATTAGTAAATTAAAATGGACAATTTCTTTTATCAACTATTTGAAGAACTATAATAATATTATCAAATAGTTAAATTTCTGACTAGAACGTAGGCCATGCTTGAAATACGTGTTTCTTTCCAATAACCAATGCTTTGTCTGCCAGATAGAGGACCTGATACAAAGTCAAAGTAAAATATAAATTTACAACCAATAGAATTTTTAGAGTTTCACTCTGGGAACACAAAACCACACATGTTAAGAATATAGCAATGGCAAAAAAGTAGTGATTTTTTTTTTTTGAGCTGAGAGTAGATTTTTGAGTAAAAAATATGTGCATTTTTCAAATTTATTAGATATTATCAAATTACTTACCAAGGTGTGTCAGTGATGCTCCCATTATCATGATCTAGAAAAGTTTGTTTCTCCACAATTTCACCAAAGCGTGATGTTAACTAATATTTTCATTTTTGCCACACCATTCTAATGAGTGCAAAAAATTATCTTATTGTTTTAATTTGCATTTTTCTAAATATTATAAGTATTAAAAAAGTATTATAAATAATATTTGCAACTCTTGTTCACAAGCATTTTTCTTTTTTTTTTTTTTTTCAAGACAGAGTCTCACTCCGTTGCCTGGGCTAGAGTGCCGTGGCATCAGCCTAGCTCATAGCAACCTCAAACTCCTGGGCTCAAGCAATCCTCTTGCCTCAGCCTCCCAAGTAGCTGGGACTACAGGCATTGGCCACCATACTCGGCTAATTTTTTCTGTATATATATATATTTCTGTTGTCCAGCTAATTTCTTTCTATTTTTAGTGGAGACAGGGTCTTGCTCTTGCTCAGGCTGGTCTCGAACTCCTGAGCTCAAACAATCCGCCCGCCTCAGCCTCCCAGAGTGCTAGGATTACAGGCATGAGCCATCGCATCCGGCCCACAAGTATTTTCTATGTTACATATTTTGCTCATTTTTCTATTCTGTTGTTGAGTTTTTCATATTAATTTTGAAGTATTGTGGTTAGTCTTCTGTCAAATATAGTGTTGTGATTATTTTCTCCCAGTCTAGTTTTTCTACTAATTTTTATTGTATCTTTCAGGAAAACATTTGTTAATATACTCAAATTATCACAAATTTTTATTTTAGCATTGTGACTTTGAGTCACAGAAAAGCATTATTCCCTGCACCATTGAATAGGCCATTCTCTTTCCACTGATCTGCAATGCCTCCTAATTCATGAGATTTAAGTTCCATTTGCTCATGGCTCTATTTCTGGAATTTTCATTAATTAAATTATTCTAGTTAACCTTTCTCTGCACCAAAACCAACCTACCCAAATTAATATAACTTTGTCATAAATCTTAATATCTAGAAGTCAGATTCCTCCACAAGTGCTGTAGAGATTTTATTTGACCCTTCAGAATCACGTCCCACTTTTCTCCATCCTGTTTTATGCTTTTCTTACAAATGAACATTGAAATTTTACTTGGTAGACTTATTTTTTAGAACAGTTTTAAATTTACAGAAAAATAGAGCATTTACTACAAAGAGTTCCCATAAGCCCCTTTCTCTGCTCAGTTTCTGCAATTATTAACACCTTGCATTACTATGGTGCAACCTTTTATAATTAATGAACTCATATCAATACATTATTATTAACTAAATTCATAGTTTAAATTAAGATTCAGTGTTTGCGTAATAAAGTTCTATGTGTCTTGACACATGCATAATAACATGTATCGACCGTTATATTATCATACAGAATAGTTTTGGGGTTTGATCTTTTAAAGACAGGATCTTGCTATATTGTCCAGGCTGGTCTCAAACTCTTGGCCTCAAGCAATCCTCCCACCTTAGCCTCCCAAGTAGCTGGGACTACAGGTGAGAGCCATCATGCCCAGCTCAAAATAGTTTTAATGTCCTAAATATCCCACGTGTTTTAACTATCCATTCCTCCCTACACCCCGAACGCCTTTGATCTTTTTACTGTCTCTGTAGTTTTGCCTCTTTCAAAATGTCATGTAGTTGGAATCATACAGTAGCCTTTACAGACTGCCTTCTCTCATTTAGCAATATGCATTTAGGTTTCATCTATTTTTTGTGACTTGATAGGTTTTTATGTTTATTGCTGAATAATAACAAATTGTATGAATGTACCATAGTTTATCTATTGAAGGATGATTAAGTTGTTTTCAGTTTGGGGCAATTATGAATAAAGCTACTATAAAACTTATTATGCATGTTTTTATATGGATATGTTTTTCAACTAGCTAGGTGAATATCTAGGAGAGTGATTGATGGATCAAATGGTAAGACTGTGTTTAGCTTTATAGAAACTGCCAACTGTCTTCTAAAGTGGCTATACAATTTCGTATTCCCACTGCCAGTGAATGAAAATACTTGTTGCTCCACATTTTTCCAGCATTAAGTATATTTTCAGTTTTATTTTTGTTTTTGTATTTTAGCCATTCTAATAGGTATGTAGTATGATCGTATCTCATTGTTAGTTTAACTTGCAATTGCTACTGGCATATGATATTGAGCATTATTTGTTCATATGCACCACCTGTGTCTGTTCAGAACCTTTGGCCATTTTTTTTTAATTGGGTTTTTTGTTATTGAGTTTTAAGTGTTCTTTCAATATCTTGAATACCAATCCTTTATCAGCCATGTGTTTTGTATATATTTTCTGCCAATGGTGGCTTGTGTTTTTACTATCTTAACAGTATCTTTCATAGAGCTGAAGTTTTTAATTTTAATAAAGCCCAATTTATAAAATTTCTCTTCTGTAACTTCTGGTGTTGTATCTAAAAAGTCACTGACAAACTCAAGGTCACCTAAATTTTTTCCATATTATCTTCTAGAAGTATTATGATTTTACATTTCACATTTAGGTCTATGATATATTTTAAGTTAAATTTTGTGAAAAGTATATCTTGGTCTAGCTTCATTTTTTTTACATATGTTCTAGCACTATCTGTTGAAAGACAATCCTTTCTCCAGTGACTTTCCTTTGTGCCTTTATCAGTGATCAGTTGGCTATATTATGTGGGTCTCTTTCTGGGCTCTCAATTCTATTCCGTTAATTTGTGTGTGTATCCTTTCATCAATATCACACTGTACTGATTCATACAGCTTTATAGTAAATCTTAGAGTATTAAGAGTACTCCCACTTTTTATTGCATTAGCTTTTCTGAATATTTTGCCTTTTTATATAAACTTTAAAGTCGGTTTGTCAATATCCACACAATAACTTGTTCAGATTAGATTGAAATTGAATTGAATTGAATCTATGGGACAAGCTGGAATTAATTGGCACTCTAATAATATTCTCTTCCTTTCAAAAATATGGACTATCTCTCCATTTAATTAGTTCTTCTTTGGTTTCTTTCATCAGAGTTTTGTTGTTTTTCTTATATAGGTCCTAGGCATATTTAGCTAGATTTATACCTAAGTATTTGAAATTTTTTTGGTGTTAATGTTAAAGGTATTGTATTTTTAAAGTCAAATTCTATTTTTCACTGCTGGTAGAGAGGAAAGCAATTGACTTTTGTATATGAGCCTTATATCCCATAACCTTGCTATAATCACTTATTTGTTCCAGGTGGTTTTTCTTGTTATTGATTCTTTGGGATTCTCCACATAGGCAATTATATCATCTGAAAACGTACAAGTTTTATTTCTTCCTTCTCAAGCTATATGTACATTTTATTTTCTTTTCCCATTTTATTGTATTATCTAGGGTTTCCAGTACAGTGTTAACTAGAACTGGAGAGAGGGGGCATCTTACCTTATTCTAAAGGTGGAAATATCATATCTCATCATCAAGTACAATGCTAGCAGTAGATTTTTGGATATGTTTTTAAAATCAAGTTTAGGAAGTTTCCCTCAATTCCTTGTTTGCTGAAAATTTTATCATGAATGGGTGCTGGATTTTACAAAACTATTTTTTTGCATCTATTGATTTGATCATATGATTTTTCTTCTTTAGCCTGTGGATGTGATGAATTATATTAATTGATTTGTTAATGTTGAACCAGCTCTTCACACCTGGAATATATCCCACTTTGTCATGTATAAATGTTTTTGTACATGTTGAACTTTATTTGCTAATGTTTTATTGAGGATATTTGTATTTATGTCCATTAGAGATTGATCTGTTGTTTTTCTTTCCTGTAACACCTTTATTTGCTTTCAGTATTGGGATAATGGAGGCCTCATAGGATAAGTTAGAAAGTAGTCCCTCTATGTCTACTTTCTGCAAGAGAATGCCATGAATTGTTATAATTTCTTCTTTAAATGTTTGGTAGAATTCATCAGTGAAAACTTCTGGGCCTGATGCCTTAATTTTTACTGGATTTTATTAAAAGTGTTCTGCTATCATTTTTGAGGTGGCCATGTAGTTTTTCACATATGATTTTGTATTGATAAATTATAAGATATTTAACCATCCTTGCATACCTAATTAAACTCTACATGGTCATAACATATTACACTATTTGCTAGTATTTTTTTCATCTAAGTAAACTTGGTCTATCTTTATTTTTTTCTACTAGTCTCCTTATCTAGTTCTGATATTAGTATTACAGAGCATCAGAAAGTTTTGCAGTTCACCTTTTCAATTTTTTAAACAGTTCATATACAATGGAGACCTTATCAGTTCCTTGAAACTTAATTTCATGTAAAATTGTCTGGTTCTGATGTCTAAGGGTACAGTATATCTTGATTAATAGTTAAAGGTTTTAATGCATTGTGAATTTTTAAAACTTTCTATTTTTGAAATAATTTTGGTATTCATTTTATTAAATTATTCATTACAGAATTTTTCAAATTTATTGACATGAACTTTTTCATTATATATACATATATATTTATTCTCCACTGTAGCTCTAGTTATTTATCTTTTTTTGATTCCAAATTAAAATGTACCATCCTTTGTTATTACTTTGTTTTCCTGATCAATCCTGCTAAAGATTTTTCTATTATATTTTCCTGTCTAAAGAATTAGTTCTTGGTTTTGATGACACTCAGGTGTATGTTGTGTGTTTGTGTCACTATTTTATGTGTTAGTAAGTTCTGTTCTTATATTTATTATGTTCATTTTTCTATTTTCTTTGGGTACATTCTGTTCTTTTGAGTCTCTACACTAAATTCTTAGTTCATGAAAATTTAATTTTTCTTGATTGAAAACAGGAATGAAATTATGGCTAAAAAGTTCCAAAATTTTGACTCTTTTCAAATTAACATGTTCATTATCATTTTGTTCTATTTCATAATGCCTATTGACTTTTTTTCCTTCAAAGGCATGGGATTTCTTTCTCAGAAACATTGTAAGTTTGACAAAATGTATTGGTTTCTGACTACTTTGTCACTGGTGCGTGTCTCATTTAGCTGTATTGTGTCAATCAACGAGGTCAGTATAATATTTATTGCTTGAAATGTCTAGAGATATTATCATTAAAAGATACATGTTATTTTTTTATAAATACACTATTTGTACATAAAATAATGTATTTTTTCTACTAGGCTTCAGGTATTTATATATTTCTATTAAATAAGCATGGCTTAAATCTTTATTTGTATTATTGTTGTTTATCTCTTGATTCTTATTAGAAATGTATTAAAAAATTTCTTCCATGACTCTGGAACTAACAATTTCTCTTTTAATTTTTCAGATTTTATTTACAGATGTCAAAGGCATGTTATTAGGTGTAAAAAAGTTTAGTTAAGTTATATCTCCTTTGTAGATTCATCATTTGACTATGTACTACGTTGTATTCCTTTTTATCATCTATTTTTTCTGTTATTAATATTGCAACATTGAAGTTTTTTGTCTAGTATTTTCCATTTCACTTAACCCCCAAACTTTGTATTTATTTTACTCATAATCAATTATCTTCTTTAATAGTTCTTCCTGTGAGAGTTCATAAGTCAAAAATTTTGGTTAGTGTTTTATGACTCACAAATTCCTTTATATTCCCTCTACTCATGGATGATAGCTTAGATATCATCTCTGAGCTTAGACAATATCCTGGTAGAACACTTTGGCATTTACTACTGTTAATGATAAGGAAGTTTTTAAACTAATTATCAAATTTTTGTAGATAATGTCATTTCTTTTTGATGTAATTTAACATTTTCATTTCACCTTTAATATTTTACCATTCCATTCCTATAATATTTTCTAAATGTGGTTTTATATTTACTTAATTGGCTTGGTATACAGAGTGCACATTTGATTTGGATTTGAGGACTCATAATTTCTTTCAATTCTGGAAAATTCTAAATTATTGTCCATTTATATATTTCCTTTTTCCTATATATTCTCCTTTTGTTCTCTTTTCTTCTTCAAATCCTTGTGTTTAATGTATCATTGCTCAAAATATTCACTACTCTTTCATGTAGAAGGATTATTGTTCCCCATCACATTACATCAGACTTGTCCATGTGACCTATTTGGTCAATGAAATTAAAGTGGGAGTAGCATGTGCCACATTCCAAGCAGAAGTATTAGGAGTGATGATATGATTCCATCATGCTTTTCCATGGACATAAGACCAATAATGTCCCAGATATGGACCGTTCTATCACCTTGGATTGCTTAGCAAGGAAAACATGGACAAACTCTCAACACACATGTTCTGGGAATGAGAGCTCAACATTTGTTATTTTTCTTGCTAATATTTCAGTCAATTTTACTTAGGTATAAATTAGTTAAATATGACTTGTAAAAACCTATGAGACAAATATTAAAAATTCTCAATCTTCTTTTACATATATTTTTATCTTCTTTTCCTTAGGAGTGTTCTTCAATAACTATTAATCTCATATTGAAAAAGGTCTCTCTAAGAAAGTGATGGCTTGCTCCAAAGCCATCCAAAGGATTTAGCTAAAGAGTATTTAATGTATCAGGTATTTATAGAAGCAAAACCAGATCTAAGGAAACTACTAAGAGATGGTGAAACACCCAGTGAGAGTATTAGACCTAGCTGTTACCATCCTAGCCCTGAAGAGACAAGGGAAAGGAATGGTTTATTGGAAACAGTAAGTACTGTACCTGTGAAAAAAAGGGAAAGTCTACAGAAACTATAAAGCTAGTCACAGAAGAGTGCAGGTGTTGCAGGACTGTTGTGGGGCTTAGTGGAATTGCAGAAAAAAATTTCCCACTGTGTCTGTCCTAATGGCTTCCAAACTACTGCCTAAGTCTCCCTGTGTCTATTCCCAAATGCATGTTAAAGTAGAGAAAGTCCAGATTATACAAGCCGCAAAACCCAGTCCCCAAGAGGATAGAATATGACATAGAATGACAGGGAGTGGATCTAGGTTTGGAGGAACAGGAAAATGAATAGTCAACACATTTTCTAATTTCTCTTTTTGCCCAAGTCCAGTAAAGAAGTTATCACATCTATTGACATTTTCATTTTCTTTTTTATTAGGTGATATCTTAGGTTACAAGAAACAGAAGCTGAATGTGCATAATTAGACCATTATTAAAAGGATATTGGGTAGACTTTCAATTTGACCATTAAATAATAACTCATAAATATAGCACTTCTACCAAAATAACTAGAAATGCAATGCAAAAATACATAAAAAAAAACCTATTTGAATGCATTGCAGATCAACCAACACAGTTACAATACAAAGGCCTATGATCCTTAAGAGAAAGCAAATACATGGACATGAGATCCATATTCACCTTTGATTATAACTTATGAGCATTTGGCATTTGTTGGTGCAGGAAAATAGAGAATAAACAGAAAGCCCAATCCACCTAGGCCGAGGAGGCAAAGATTTGAAATCTAGGATTTCCGAGGAGCTGGAAATAGAGAGGAGGAAACTACTGAAAATGAACCCAAAAATTTGAATGAAATTTTCCTTTGAAAATTTGAATGCCAAAGCTGCTCATAGGAAAGACATACCTCAAAAAAACAAACAAACAAATCAAAAACACCAAAAGGAAGCAGCTGGGATGCTGATGAGCTAAGCAGAAGTTTTTAATAGATGTATAGCTCTGGGGAGACAGAAACTGGTGTTCATGACATGCCAAGAGACCTCAGTAAAGGCCCAAGCTTTCAACGTAGATCTTTGAAGAATTATATCCCATGAGTAAAGAAAAGCTGAAGTAGACTAGCCATAACATGGACTATAACCTACTCTTGGCAGTAATGAAGTCATATTTCTATAATATTTTATGGTCTTAAAATATTTTCCCACAGACTGTTGTTTGCAAGGAAGAAAAAAGCAGTAATTGCACAGTGGAAAAATCAGACAATATCTTAATAGGATGATCTAAACTAATTTCAACAATGAGAGACAGATGGAAAATATGTACCTACAGATGTGATATGCTGAGAAAAACATATCATCCAGGCAGTGTTTCAAGCCACAATGTATAACCTAAATCAAATCATACGAAGGTATCAAGAAAAAAAACAAATCAAGCACTTTCTAATAATGAAAGATGAGGAAAAAATGTAATCTTCAACAATATTGTCAGAAAAGGCAAGGTAAAACTGTAGAAATGTTCCATATTCTAAAAGGTTGAAATGCTGTCATGACTGATTTCTGACCCTAGACTAGTACTTATACAAGAGACGAGAAATGACATTATGGAGTGGATTGACAAAATTAGAGTCAAAATGGTAGATTAAATAAAAATATTATAAATAATGATAATGTACTGCATTTAGTAGTTGTACTTCAAATAGGTAATATAACATCTCTATTCATAGGAAATAGATATTGGAGTATGTAGGACCAAAGGGTTATAATATACCTTAACTAAATTAAATGGTTCACAAAAATTATGTATATGTTATGGAGACAGTGCACATACTTTAAATAAAAAGGAAAGAAAATATTAATAATAAATTATTCTGAATAAAGACTACATAGTATTCTTTTTTTTTTTTTTTGAGACAGAGTCTCACTCTTTTGCCCAGGCTAGAGTGTCATGGCGTCAGCCTAGCTCACAGCAACCTCAAACTCCTGAACTCAAGCGATCCTCCTGCCTCAGCCTCCCCAGTAGCTGGGACTACAGGCATGCACCACCATGCCCAGCTAATTTTTTCTATATATATTTTTCGTTGTCTGGTTAATTTCTTTCTATTTTTAGTAGAGACAGGGTCTCACTCTTACTCAGGCTGGTCTCGAACTCCTGAGCTCAAACAATCTGCCCGCCTCCGCCTCCTAGAGTGCTAGGATTACAGGCGTGAGGCACAGCGCCCGGCCCAAGACTATATAGTATTCTTATAAACATTTTAATTCTTACAGCTTTCCTGTTAAGTTTGAAATCACTTCCAAAAGTTTCAAAAAACCAAATAATCTGATCTACTATAACATTAAGAGGAGAGAAACTATAAGTTCTATTAGGTGTAGAAAAGACATTAGATAAAATTCATCACCCTTTCAAAATAAAAACTGTCACCACACTAGAAGTAGATGGAAGCCTGCTAGATCTGATAAATTACATTTACAAAATCCTTACAGCTTACATCATACTCAAAGGTGCCCACGTACACTTCTGCCCCTGGGTTAGGAACAAGACATGGTTGCCCACTCTCACCACTATTTAGCTTTTTACCAGAGATTCTAGTAAAGAAAAATAAGAAGAGGAAAAGTAATTATACATAAAGGTGGGCAAAAAAAAAAAAAAAAACAAGTACAGAAATAGTGTCCAGATCTTGCCTTTTATATACATACCATTCTCCATTTAAAGGACCAGAGTTCTCTGAAGAAATGATTGAGTCTAGATCTGCGGAAGGGAAACATGAGCCTGGAACATCTTCTAGGCCAAAATGAAAGCGCTCAAATACTAATGGTATCATGATATATGGAAGTAGAAACTGGCTTGAAGAAATTCCTACTTGCCAAGTCTGGGTCAATTTCAGTATAAAAATGAATAATGAAGTTAATGGATAATAACACAATGAATAAAAACAAACACTCCCACAGATTCGTAGTGATACTAAATGGAAAGAGGAAAGGAAAAAATATGAGGTTAGGAGGAATGTGCTAAGGAAGGATAGAATTAGAAAATTATCACTTTATATCTGCCAATGCAGTTTTAATGAATCAGACGAGGAGAAACCTAAACCATTAGTGCCATGGTGGATAAGAGAAAAGTTAAAAGATCTCAGAGTATCACTCCACATAATACTTATTAACTGTAAAGGAGAAAAAGTGACTTTACAATGGAGAGATCTGGGGTTACCCTTGGCATTGCCAACAGTGGAAAGAGCCAACGTCATGTGCCTCCAATGTGATACAGTGAGAGGTACTGAACACCACCCACATAGTGGTCTTTCCAGAAATATTTTACCTAAATCAAATCATAAAAAAAATATATTAATAGAACATGTGGGATGTTCTGTAAGACAAAAAGCCTCCACTCTTCAAAGAATCAAATATGAATAATAGTGGGAAAATCTAGGACTTTCATTTTTTTTTTTTTTTTTTTTGAGACAGAGTCTCACTGTGTTGCCCGGGGTAGAGTGCCGTGGCATCATCCTAACTCACAGCAACTTCAAACTCCTGGACTCAAGCGATCCTCCTGCCTCAGCCTCCCGAGTAGCTGGGACTACAGGCATGCGCCACCATGCCGGCTAATACTTTCTGTATATTTTTAGTTGTCCAATTACTTTCTTTCTAATTTTAGTAGAGACAGGGTCTCGCCCTTGCTCAGGCTGGTTTCCAACTCCTAAGCTCAAACAATCCACCTGCCTCGGCCTCCCAGAGAGCTAGGATTACAGGCATGAGCCACCGCGCCTGGCCTAGGACTTTCATAAAGTGTACTACATAACCAAAGATAATTCATAAATTTTAACTGGATCCTTAAGTGGGGTAAAAAAAAATCCTTAGAAGTATTTTTGCAACAATTGAAATTTTTTATGTTGTATCATGATTTTAAGTAATGCTGATTTTCTAAAGTGCAATATGTTGGGGTTGAGTAAAAAAAATCTCCTTGTCTTGGAAGGTACATGCCTAAGTAATCAGGAGCAAAATGTCTTCATGCAGCATTCATTTGGAGAAAGAAAGAGGGGAAGGTAGGAAGGTATAGCAGGTGGATAGGATGTTAGAAATTGATAAATGTTGGTGATGAATATTCAGGTGTTCATATTCCTACTCAGTCAAGTTTATGAGCATCTAAAATTTGTCAAAATAAAGGAGAAATGTTTAAAAAGTTGAAAGCAGACCTCTAAAATGATGCATGATTTTTTTCTTTGAAAGCTGATGTCTCACTTAAAATTTGACACAGGCTTAAACTAATTATCAAAGCATGAGCTTTTTGAAGAGTATCATTAATTGAAATTCAGAGCTGTGATACTATTTAGAATGAAGTAGCTATATTACGAGCAACTTTTTTTCCACCGGGTCTGATCCATATTATTTCGAGTGTTTTGCTTTTTTGATTGGAAACATCCAGGTTTTATTTAATTGTATAAATTATGCCTTGACTTTAGAAATTCTAACAAAATAGAAGATAAAATATTAATTATAATATCATCAAAATCTACCATTGAGTAGCAGGATACAAGCATCATAAAACTAGCATTTTTAGTAATCATCGTAGTGTCATCTGCTAATTTCAAAAAGACTATGCACACATATTTTCAAAGCATTTTTATACAAATCCTTAAATTCATATTGAGCCTTGTAACAACATATGGAATCAGTAAAAGTTCTTTGAAAGACGATTCTTACTTCTCGAAAAGAAATGAGGAGAACCATGTTTTATGTATTCTGTATCCATATTCACAAAGAAGGTGAATGCTATGCAAAACCTGTTATTTGCCTTAATTCTCATGTCTGGGAATGCTTCCAAAGATTAAGTTATCTCAAAATGCTCAAAAAGGACCCATTTAGTGAAATCTTGTCAAAATATATATCTTTTCTTTCTTCTCATTTCATTCTTACAAGCATGAAATAAAATGTTTTTGTTATATTTAGAAATGTGTGCAGTTTTCTGAGTGTATTGTGAAGGTAGAAGTTGAATTTTCCTGACAACCTCTCAAATATTCATTTCCCTATTATACAGCCTACAACAAGAGGTTCATCACTTTTTTACATTCATAATGTCTGTCACTCTGTTAGGTGATTAATAAACATGTGTTATTAAAAATGAATTCTGTACAGGAAATATTTTTTCTAATAGACTACACCTCCTTATAATATCCTTATGAGCAAAATTTCTTTCTCATTGATTCATGATTCCTTTAATTTCTCATTCAACAAATATTTATTCAAAGTCTACTATGTGTCAGATCCTATATTAGTTTCTGGATTTACAAAAATCATTAAGGCATATTTCCTGCACTTTAGGGGATCTTAAATTCAAGGGGGAGGGAGACATGAAAACAGATAATGGAAACACAATATATAACAACAATAAAGAAATTATCTATAAAGAGTTATGAGGCCAAAACAATTGGTAAAAATATGTTTGTACTCATTTCAAATGTTAGGTTCCTCTTCTTTTGTATAAGAAATTGTTATTAAGGCAAGAGCAGACAACTTAAAATACATAGCTCTTAATTATTAGAGATAAATCTGTTTGTTATTAAAAGTAAATAGTAAAGATTGAATATAGTTGATGAGAAAATAAGAATATAGAAAATGATTATTGCAATTCACTATTTAATAATCTACACTTACTCTCAATATCTTAAATTTTTCTGTTTTTTAATATTTATACATATATAATTTATGTATAATATATTCATACATACATGTAATGACATAGTTACACAAATATTCTTTGCCATATTGTTTTGAGTAGCCACAGACTAGATAGCTCAATTATGGTATAAACATAAAGTAGAATTCATAATTTCTGTGAAATTTTTTAAAAGAGGGAAATCAACCTAATCAACTAAAAAAAAAAAAACACAAGGTACAGAAGAATATACATAGTATGCTAGTATACTGATTATGCAGTAAAGATGAAATACACATACATATATTCATAATTACAAACACATACACAAATATGAGTGAACACAATCCTAAAATATCTCTGGAAGAATTTGGGAAAAATTATTACAGTTTTGCCCCTAGGTAGGGGACATAGAAGATTGTGAGTCTAGGGTGTGAGGGAGACTTACTGCTTACTATATGTCTTTCTATACTTAAAAAAAGTGGTGGTTTTTGTACCGTGTACCCATATTACTCTTTTATAAAATTTTTAAAAAACTTTTTACTGAAGTATAATATAGATAAGAAAAGTGGACATATCACCAGTGTACAGTTAGTTAAATTTTCACCCACTAAGCACACTGATGTAATTAGCACAAGAACATTACCAAGACCCATTCCAAAGGATTAGCCTTGCGTGTTAATGGAGTATTTAGACATATTTCTTTAAATTCCTAGAGTTAATTATTACCCATATTATTTTCCAAAACTGGATAAAGGACAGAATGTTTTAATTCCCTATCTCTTCTTCATTTCCCTTACGATATAATCTAAGGATTCAATTCTTGATTGTTATCACTATTTTTACAACATCAAGAACAATTTATTTAGATTTATCACTTTTCTGGTTTACTAGCTCACCCTTGCTTCTTGTATCTCAAGACTTACTCCTAAAGCCTATAATGACGGTTGATACTCTTTTCAGCTGCCCAGCATCTCATCTCTTTTCTGATGTTTTTTTTTAATCTCAGCTTATTACGGGGGTACAAATGTTTAGGTTACACGTATTGTCTTTGCCCCACCCAAGTCAGAGCTTGAAGCGTGACCATCCCCCAGACAGTGCCCATCACACACATTAGGTGTGAATATGCGCATTCCCTCCTTTATGGAAATTTTCTATCTCATAATATAAACCTTGCCTACAATGAAAGAATTAGAAATTAATAAAGATTTGCTTTCCCAGGCTGCCTTGCACCCATGGGCCAGGACTGCTGATCAGATACACTCACCCTAAGGAAGCAAAACTCTGACTTGATGATGGGGGGTGGCAGCCTTGGCAGCCGTGTCTGGTATCCATAACCAAGACGGGTGGTTGTTGTAGTGGGACTAGTCACTCAACAAGTTCCTGAGATATTAATATTTCCATGGTGACATGTTCATAAATTGTGCCCACAGTCCATTTCACTGTTGTAGAGAATTTCCATTGTGTGAAGACCCTATGGTTTATTTTTGCATTTTGCTACTTGTGAACATTTAAGTTGTTCTGGGTTTTCTAGGGGATTTTTATTATTATTACTTCAAATTATTACAGGAGTACAAATGTTTTTGGTTACATGGATTGCTTTTGTAATGCTTGAGTCAGGGTTATAAGTATGCCCATCATCCGTGATGGGCCAGGATGTAAGTGAAATTGTGGTATACCTTAGAATGATGTGTTAAGGGGAATATATCATGTATACCTGCTGCTACACAATATATTTCTATGTTAAACAAACTTGGACATACTATGAAGTAGAAAATAAATTTATACCTTTTAAATGGTAAATGAGAATTTATTTCAATATTGAAGTGTCTGTGTCCATAGATTCCAGTGGAGATCTACTTCTCTCTAATTATTGGGGGTTCTAGAGTGGAAAACTACGATCATATACTTTGTTGTCACACAAAATTTTCCTCTTATCTTCTAACGTCCTAAATAGTACGTGTTCTTTTCATGTTCTCATTTTTATTATTCTCAGAATAATCTAGGGGTGATGATTTCACCAGAGTCAGAGACTGGTAAAATATGGACTTCTAGAAAATATCCGAATAAGTCCATAAAGTAAAGAAGGTTAATAGAAGTAATTATACTAGTTTACTTAATCTAATAAATATTCCTTTGAAATTTAAGAATTAAAAGTTTCTGTGATTATCTGGAACATGACAGGAAATAGATCACTGCAAAAAAGAAAGTGATTTGTTGAAAGCCACAAATTTTAAGATTTTTATTGAATAAATTCATTCATGTTCTGCAACTCTTATAGTTCTCCCAGGTTCCCAGGAAGATTATCCAAGCAAACACCAATGGAGGATACCCAGGGACCTTCTGTTTGCAACCTGACCTAGGTTTCAGGCATGGCCGATATACTTGTCAATGTGAGACAAATTAGCATGTCTCCAACTTCACTGCTCAGTTTAGAGAGACAAGATTTTTTAAAATATTAAATGAGCTATGGAATATCAAGATTTTTTAGACATAAAATGAGTTATAGAATATCAATATTAACCACATGCTGAGATGTGGTAGAATTAAATAAATTCTCTTCAGTTATAGTATATCCAAAATAAAGAATTATGTCATAAAATTTTTGTCTATTTAGTTAAGCAAGCATATTACTATAAAAACAATCTTTTTCACATCCCTTCGAGCCCTTTCTTCGTACCTAATTACTGTGAATGCACTGTGATCTTTATTTGATTTACTAGAGACTTGGTAATATTGCTTTCACTTCATAATTACTTTTTAAATTGTGATGGAAATATTTTATAAATAAATATATTCCACAGATATTTAAATTATTCAACAAATGTATTTGCACTTTAAACAGTACAAGAGAATAATTCTGAATTAAGACTCAGAAATGTAGTCTGCATTTGATTTGCAACTAAGATAATAATACTTCCCTTGTAAAACATAGTGAATAGTGTCTCTGATTTTCTTTTTGTATAACTTAATTTTATGGAGTTAATGACTGACTCATTTTTTACTTGCTTAATTTTCTATAAACTTATCCCCAAATTCCTCAGCTTCCCTATCAAATTTAGCAAAGACTTATTATATTTTTTCTGAATAATTGAACTATTATACAATCATTAATTTTTTCCTCCTATTTCAATCTGGAAAAATTACTCTCAACAATTGCTGCATGTTTGTAATCCTGATATTTCCTTTTATGGCTTTCTTGTGTTGGACTTTCTGTTCACTATTTCTTATTACTTATTTTTCTCTTTCTTTGCTTATATCTTTACTTCATGTATCTCTATAAGTAGTTGTCTAAGTAGAGGAAAAGTACATATTTAAGCCCTTGAATATCTACATCTTTATTTTAACCTCACTCCAGAGTAATTATTTGGCTGGATCCAGTATTCTAGGTTTATATTAAGAATTTTTTAAACTTTGTTCCATTATCTTCTAGCATGTACATGTTACTTTAAAAAAATACACATGCCATTTTTCTTATACTTTTTTATATAAACTGCCTTTTTATTTAAAGCTTTTACTATGTCCACCATAATCATTAGTGTTCCAAATATTGATGATTTTTGTCTGCATTAGTATAAGTCTTTTCTAATCCACTTCTTTGACCACTTAAATGGTCCCTTAAAATTAGTGTCTCAGAAAGTGATGTCAGCAAGATGACAGAATAGGAGTTTTCTACCATCACCACCCCCGACCCCCGCAAAAGGGCAATGATTTTCACAACCACCCACAGACATGAGTACCTTTGGGAGAATCCAAAAGTCCAATGGAGAAGTTTCAGCACATCTTTGGAGGAAAATAATCTAACAACAGACAGATTGAAGAAGATAAGAACAATAATTACACTTTATCCACATCACTCCACTCCAAGGCATCAAAGCTCAGTGCCAAGAGAGAGCCCCTAGGCCACAATTCCTCCCATCGGAGAAAGGGAGGGGATAGGTATGAGTGTTTAGCTTTCCCAACTACGTGGGATGCTGCCAAAGAGGCCCATCTCTTTCTAAACCTATCTAAAATACTGAGGGGCTCAGCACAGCTGAATAGCTACAAGAGGCTAGAAGAAAGTGAGAGAAGCAGAGACTCACAATAATAAGGGCTTAACATTCAAAAAAGGGTCATGTATCCTACTAAAGTCTTTGTGGACTTCATCATGAGGACCACCCATGACGCCTTGGAACATCTCGCCTGCAGACCCTCCCCACAAATTGGCACAAAGATGCCCCTAACACTCCATATACTTCATGTACTTCATGCCCTCTTTCAAAGTTAAGTTGCGATGGCTTAGACTGTTAGAACTATAAGATGTTTTGTGTAAGCCCTATGGTAATAAAAAGCAAAACTATATATTAGATACATAAAATGTGATGAATCAATGGATATCACAATATAAAATAATCCATGTTTATGGATTGAAAGAGTTAATATTGTTAAAATGTTTGTACTACCCAAAGTGCTTCACAGATTCAGTGCAATCCTTAGTAAAATTCCAATGGTGTTTCTCACCAAAATAGGAAAAAACAATACTAAAATTTACATGCAACCACAAAAGACCCTGAATAGCTAAAAAATCTTGACAAAGAACAAAGTTGGATTTTAACATTTCTTGATTTCAAATAATGTTACAATACTATAGTAATCAAAACAGTAGGGTACTAACATAAAAGGGACACATAAACCAATGGAACACATTAGAGAGCCCAGATTTAAACTCACATATATATAGTCAATTACCTTAAATAAAGGCACCAAGAAGACACAATGGGGAATACAGTCTCTTTGATAAATAGTATTGAAAACCAGATATTCACATTAAAAAAATGAAATTGGCTGATTATCTTATACTGTACAGAAAAATCAGAACTTAAATGTATGAATTGAAACCATAAAACTTCTGGAAGAAAATGTAAGGGGAAACCTCTTCAAAATTGATCATGGCAATGATTTCTTGAATTTGACCTCAAAAGCACAGTGAACAGAGATTCTGACAAGATGGCCAACTGAAGAGATAGCTTGTTGGACCATCCTGGTGGGAAGACAGGACATTGGAGAGAGGAGAGTAGAGAAGACTCACAGCTCAGATGAGTCACAGAGAGAGATGTTAGAGACAGCTGGGAACCCCGTGGAGAAAATTGGGAAGCCAAGAAGGAAGAAGATAAAGGGGAGAAGATATTGGTGAGGTTCAAACCTAGAGAGGCTCAGAACCCAGTGAAAGGGTTAGGGGGGGGATTCCCCTCCCCCTATACATACTTTCAATGAACAGCAGGACATCAAGTTTACTAAAGGCTTTTCCACCCTCCACAAGCACAGACATGGTGGCAAATATGCAATAGTGGGGTGAACTAGTTAGACCCAGGAGTTTGGGCAGTCCGTGAGGGGCACCCCCTAGGAGAGTACAATGAAAGGCTAGAATGCCAGCTTTCTCCCATCCAGGCACTTCCTTCCCTGCACCTCCCCTATCCACTGCAGCCAAGACAGCAGATTGAGCTTGGGCTGACAGGGAGCTGTGGCCCTCCCCAACCCATTACAAATGTAAGCAGAATCTGAGCCGAGAAGTTTGCAAATGGCTGCTTCTCTCTGGCAGTCAGGCATCCCAGGCTGAGATCTCCACAAAGAGTGAGACCTGCACATCTTCCCCTTGAGGAATTGTGGAACAGGGGTGTACAATTTGAGAACTTCCTGCCAGCCAGCATTTCACAGGGCTGCACACCAGTGGCTAAGATGAGCAAGCCAGTCCCAGTGCACCCCAGAATTGAAAGGGGTGCAGAGGGACACAGAGGAGAAGTCTGGAAGCTGGACTCAGGTGGCGAGGAAGCCCACGTGGATATATCTAACAGGAGAGTGGAGTGGAGTGGTGAGGAATGAGGATCTGGGGGCATGCAATCCCTCCCCACTGGAGAACTGCTATATTTAATAAGGGTGTGGCATTTGGAGAGGCATAGCTTAGCCTCTTGTTCCATAGCATCCAAACGTCTTGTCCTCAGGCTTGCCAGCTGACAGGATGCTACAGCCCCTTCCCCTACTTATTACAGTAGGGAGTGCAGTTTGAGCCCAGAAGTTCGTGAGTGGCCATTTCTCTCTCGTGGTCATGTGCTATAGGCTGAGGTCCCTGCAGATAGTGGGGCCCACTCCTCTCCTTCTGAGGACTTGTAGTGGGACATGCGTGCACAATTTTAGAACTCCCGACCTGCCAGTGATACGTGGAGATCCATGCTAGTGAGTCAGACACTCAGACCAGGGACTCGGGTGGTGAGGGGGCACATATGAACTGAACTGATGGGAGTGTACTGTGGTGATGTGGTGGAGTGCCCACCCAATCCTGCCCACAGAAAAACTCTGCTACTGGATAAGGGTAGAAAGATCCCAGCCCAGGGCCTTAGCACTCAAGCATTTAGGCCCCTCTTCCATGAACAGCTCTACCAGGTTGGATAGCTCATCCTGACCCTCACATGAATGGCTTCCTCTAGTGGCCAGAAAAGCAACTTCTGAGCCCTGCTGAGGCTTTGCAAAGCCTCTCAGGCTCCCCCCAAGCCAGACATGAACTGCCTTGCTTCTCCCCCGCCTCAGTGGTGTTGGAGATCAAGCAATCCCCTGGTAACTACAGGATCTCTCCTAAAGCTTGGGACTCTCAAGTACTCCACTGGGGAACTGATTCTACCACGGGCACAGAAGAACATTTTGAAGCTGGCTCTCTCATACAAACATCAACCAATGACAGAGAGAACAACTCTATAGCTCATCATAGTGTCAACCAACTCAAGCAAAAAGGGCGTGGTTGATTTGTACTCACAAGTATCAACCCCCATATCAGAGATTAAGCAAGGGGACCCAACCAATTCACACTCCTGAGAAGAGGTGAAGACAGCAGGATAGAGGGTCATCAAACATGCTTGAACATTCCCTAGGCAATTTAGACCAGCACTCTGCTCCCTGGCACAGTCAGGAATTGATCTTCAAGAACTCATAGACAGGCATGCAAGCCAGGTCCAGTACCACCAGGACATAATTGAGGCCAGATGAGAAGGAATAAGTGAAAGAACTCTGGAAGTATAAAAAATCAGAGCAAAAGGTCACCTCGAAAAGGAAACAACAACTCCTTATTAATGGATACCAACCAAAAGGAAAATATCAGAATCACAGCTAAAGAACTCCAAATTTGTATTATAAGAAAGCTGAATGAAATACAAGAGAAAATGGAAAATCAACACAAAGAAACCACAAAAACAATAAAGGAAATGAACGAAAAAAATCATTAAAGAAATTGCACTATTTAAAAAATCAAATGGGACTTCTGGAAATGAAAAATTATACAAGGAAATCCAAAACACAGTGGAAACTATTAAGAATAGACTAGAGAAGGCAGAATAAAGAATCTCAGAACTTAAAGAAAACTTTTTTGAAATAAACAAGTCAGTCAAAGATAAAGAACAGAGAAATAAAGGAAATGAACAAAGCCTATGAGAAATATGGAATTATGTAAAGAGGCCAAACATAAGAATCATAGGCATCCCTGAGGGTGAAGAAGAAAACACACAGGGGTTGGAAAAATTATTTGAAGGAATAACTGAGAAAAATTTCCCTGATCCTGCTAGAGATTTAGATATTCAAGTACAAGAAGCTTAATGAACACCTGGGAGACTCATCACAAAGAGGCAATCACCACAACACATAGTCATCAGACTGGCCAGAGTTAACATGAAGGAGGAGCTCCTGTGAGTCATAAGGTGAAAACATGAGGTTACTTACAAAGGAAAACCCCTCAGGCTAACTGTAGACTTCACATAACAGAGGTTTCAAATCAACAATAATAAAGAAAGACAAAGATGGTCATTGTACAATGGTAAAGGGAGCAATTCAACAAGAAGACGTGACCATCCTAAATATTTATGCACCTAACACAGGTGCACCCAGATTCATAAAGCAAACCATACTAGATCTAAACAAACTGATAAACAGCATCATCATAAATGTTGGTAACTTCAACACCCCACTGACAGAACAGGATAGATCCTCCAAGCAGAAAATAAATAAACATTGTAATTAAATGGGACTCTAGAGCAAATGAGACTAACATACATTTATAGAAATTCTACCCCAAAACTACTGAATATGTAGTCTTCTCCTCAGCACATGGAACATTCTCTAAGATCAATCACATCTTCGGCGAGAAAACATATCTCAAAAAATTGAAAATAATAGAAATTATAACATGTATCCTCTCAGAACACAGTGGAATGAAATTAGAAATCAACTCCAAAAGAAACACTCAATTCTACACAAAGTCGTGGAAATTAGACAACCTACTGCTCCATGATTATTGGGTCAAGGAGAAAATTAAGATGGAAATCAAAAGATTCCTTGAACTAAATGAAGAACGAGACACAAGCTGTCAAAATCTATGGGATTCAGCAAAGCAGTCCCAAAGGGGAAAATTTACAGCCTTAAATGCCTCCTCAAAAGATAGAAAGATCAAAAATCAACTATCTAATGAATCACCTCAAGGAACTAGAAGAGGATGAGCAACCCAAACCCAAACACAGCAGAAGAAAAGAAATAACAAGGTCAGAGCAGAACTAAATGAAATCAAGAACAAAACAAAGAAAAAAACTCCACAAAATTAATGAAACAAAAATTTGGTACTTTGAAAGATAAAAATTGATACACCTCTTGCTAGATTGACCAGAAATAAAAACGAAAGGATCCAAATAAGGTCATTCAGAAATGAAAAAGAAGATATTACAACCGATACCACAGAAATAAAAAGTATCATCTGTCAATACCATAAAAATCTCCATACACATAAACTCAAAAACATTGAGCAATTGGACAAATTCCTGAGGGTAAGCCACTACTGTCCCATAAATAACATTCTGGTGTTGTAATTTTCCTGTCTGCTTGTTCCACATACTTCTCAAAACAATTCCAGGAAAAAGATACTCTTAATTTTTCTTTCAAACATTTTATCTTTACTTCCTTCCTTTGTGTCTGTTTTCAATTGTCTTCTCTTCTTCTTTTCTACATGTGAGTGACAAATAGATTTCATGACAAAGTCCACTTGCAATGGCTTGCAATGGCTGCTCTAAGGGATGTGTAGAGAGGGATTGTAAGGCCAATTCCAGTTTAGCAGAAAAGAGTTCTGGGGTTGGTTAGTGATGTTTGCAGAAGTCACAGAAAGAAGAGTCTGGTGCAAATACTGTGTGTTTGCTGATGCTAATCTAAACCTTTCACTCCAGACCACAAACTTTTCTCAATTTAAACTTTTCTTACATGTTATACCCCATTTTTGATATTGATTCATTTAACTAACAGCTAACTTTACCACAAGATGTAAAGACATATTTACCTTATCTACATGACACAAATGAATCATCTGTAAAATGTGGGAAAAAATACCTCTCCTACCTATACCACAGGTTATTTGTGAAACTCAAGTAAGATAGTATATAAAAAAGTGTCAATTAAATTTCTGCCGTCATAAATTATTAATACTTTTGAAGGCAGAAGTGATAATGTTATGTACTTTACTTCTCATGAGGTAGTATCTAAGATAAAGCATACAATAGACGTATGATATTAATAAATGTTTGTTGAGTGAATTGTTTTTGCTCACTTACTCTGTGAAACTTTCCCTCATATTTTGGCCTGGAAAGTGAATGTGACAGTGTGTGTGTGTGTGTGTGTGTGTGTGTCTGTATGTGTGTGTGTTGGAAGGGTGACTATAACTTCACTAGGCTCTCATCAATGAACTGTCATTTTGAAAAGTCACACATAGTTGATAATGGTTTTTGGAATTTCTCTTTTACATATAACCTCTTTGGTGGAAAGGAATTGTGTCTGTTTCTATCTAAAAAATTACATAATAAAATGTGCCAAACTGTGGACATGCAATAAATAATAATTAATTTTGATGAATTAACCTGATGAAATATTCCCTAAGTAGCATTTCATAAGACTATGAAATATGACTTGTTCTGAAATCAAAAGTAAAGGCTGCTGGTTCATTAATCCCCCCATACATTTTTTTTTCATGTTGGGGTAAAATGGCTTTCAGGACCATTAACTTATTTGGCAGGATTCCATTTTGCCATTTGCCAGCTTCAATACCTGGATTTGTTTTAAACCTAGGTTTATTCTACCAAGTTTGTAGCATTTCTACCAGAATGCTAACCTTTGGGACTTAGGATATAATATTAAGAATGATAAAAACAACTTTCCAACTCTGTTTCATTGCAAAGCAGAGAGTCATGTGAATATTTAAACTAAATATGACTATATTCCCTGATTCTTTCCAGGTCAATTCCACTCCACTTTCTGAATTTTCAAATCATTCACCATGAATCACATTTATTCATTCATTCATGAAAGAAAACTTCTAATCATTCTCACATTTTGCTTCTCCTTGACTACCAAAGTCAGTCATGGACCAAGAGCACTCAATTTTACCTCCCGTATGACTTTGCCTCTATTCTCATTAATAGACTTCCTTCAGGTCATTATGACTTTTTAGGAGACAATAGCCATAACAGCTCAACTGCTCTTTCTCTACCTTTCTTCTCTTCAAGTTATTGTCAGTGATGCATCAAACTCATCTTTCAAAAACATAGGTGTATAATAGTGTCATACTCCATTTTTAAAAACTCTGACAAATTATCACTGCTCAGAATAAAAATAACAAATACATTATAATCTGGCACTAATCTATTTTACTAACAACACCCATATCTGTTTCCTCCTTTCACAAAAGCCAATATTCCTGCCCTAATGAACATTTCAGCACCTGCGTCTTTTACACTGTCGTTCCTTGGCACAAACCACATCTTTTTCCATGTTCACTATGGAACTTATTCTATTAATCCCTCAGAAGCTTTCAACTAGTAGCTGTTGAGCAGACACAGTCTGAAAATGTTACTTGTTTGCTTAAAAACATAATCAAAACTAGATTTGAATGCCTTTAGACATCGTTTTACTCTTCAATGTCCTTAATTTCCACTGTGCCCAAGTATCTTGTTCTGTCCTGACTCACACATTCATATTCCCCGACAAACTTCTATATGCCTCTGTTTCTTCAATTGTATCAAGAGGATAGTAATAGCCCTTATATCATAGGGTGGCCACATAATTTGCCTTAAAATAATTCTGGCACACAATAAGCCTGATGACTATCATTAATAAAAACATTATTATTATTAGACACTTATTCCAAAATGTATCTTCTTACGGAATAGTTTTATATTTTAGTTTGACCAACATTCTCAGTTTTCCCAGCACTGTCCTGATTTTAGCACTGAAAGTCTAACATCCAGAGAAATCCCTCAGTCCCAGACTAAGGGAAATCAACAAAGTTGTTCACCCTGTTAATGTCCCCAAACAGCATCAATCATTTCCACCTCTGAACTCATTTAGTAAAATATTCATGCTTCTTTTAATAGAACTTTACACATTTTTGTGTCACTTACTATTTGTTTCCACAAGATCAAATTATTTATTAATTTTTTGTATATGTGTGTCTCCAATCCCCAAAACAACAATATACTTTTAGGGAAAATAAAACTAATTAAACTCCGCAGAACAATTTAAATGCCAAATGATTAGTTGCTGGCCTAGAAAAACACATATTTGCTGAAGAAATATTTGCCTTTAATGGGAGAACCTTGGTTGAAAATCTGTTGGTAGAATGAAGAAGTGGCAAATTATTTGGGTATGTGTTCCTTCTGTTGATGTAGATGAGTAAACATGAATAAACCTAGGACCAGTGTAGCTGTTACCTTAAATTTAGACTTTGGTCCCTAATATATTAACCATATATTAATTATGTATATGAGCCATATATAACTTCTTTCTTTCCTCTGCATTATATATTAATTTAATATTTGTTTTTACTGTGAAGAAACTGCCCATCTTAAATCTTCAAATAATCTACCCAAATTGTCAGATTATCTTCCATTGCTTATAACAGAGGTTCATTAGTTGTGACATTGGAAAGATTATCTGGGGAAAAGTTATATATTTATAGCTCATATATGTTGGGATTATATTTTAGTAAATATTAAATAGACTAATCTATAAAACTCAAGCTGCCAAAATTTGTAATCGTAAAGAAATAAAATTATTCTGAAGCTGGAAATGAGGCATAGCAGTCATCTTTTTCTGTCAAACTAGTCCGAGGATGGGGCAAATTTTCCTGTAAGATAAAGCCATACCTTTTTCTGAGGGTAAGAAAGCATAGTGATCCACACAGTGAATTCTAGAGAGACAATTGGGACATGAATCTGAATTTGAACTTACTAATTATATAACCTTAGATAATCTACCTATCATCTCTGTAGCTCAGTTTACTCAGCTGCAGAATAAGAGCAATATCAACCCACCTGGATTTCTGTGAATTCAATAAAATATTATTAATTAAGGATTTAGTCCTGTAAAATCATGTAGCACATCCTTGATGGGTTCTACTATTTAACACTGTTATCATTTTATTTGAATCTGTATCTCCAATGGATTCATGGGTGCACACATCCGAAAGGTCACAAAATGCATGCTATGTTCATTTCCCTGTCTGTTTGAAATATATAATCATTAAATTTATCATTTATTTATTGCCAGATTTAAATATATAACTAATTTATTTATTTTTACATGTATGTAATTTGTTTGTTTATTTTTGTTGTTTTTATTTCAAAATATTATTTAAGGGGCTGCAAGTGTTTTTGTTACCTGGATACTTGTATAATGCTTAAGTCAGGGCTCTTGGTGTGCCTGTCACCAGAATAGTGCTCATTGTACCCAATAGGTAAGTCTTTATCTCACATCTCCTTCCCACCCTCCTCCTTTCTTGATTTCTAGTGTCTCTTATATCACTCTGTACTTGTGTGTACCCACTGCTTAGCTCCCACCTATTAGTGAGAACATATGGTGTTTGGTTTTCCATTTCTGAGATACTTCACTTAGATAATAGTCTCCAGTTCCATTCACGTTGCTGTAAAGGACATTATTTCATTCCTTTTTATGGCTGAGTAGTACTCCATATAGTATATATATAAATATACACACACCCCATATTTTTTCTATCCACTCATGAATTGCTGGGCACTTAGGTTGATTCCACATCTTTGCAATTGAAATTGTGTTGTTATAAACCTTTGAGTACAGGAGTTTTTTGATAAAATGGCTTCATTTCCTTTAGGTACATACCCAGGAGTAGGATTTCTGAATCGAATGGTAGGTTTACATTTATTTCTTTGAGGAATCTCCCTACTGTTTTCCATAAAGATTATAATAATTTGCAGTCCCACCAACAGTGTGCAAGTGTTCCTTTCTCTCTGCATCCATGCCAGCATCTATCGTGTTTTGATTTTTCAGTAATGTCCATTCTGATGGAGTAAGGTGGTATTTTACTGTGGTTTTAATTTGCATTTCTCTCATGATTAGTGATATTGAGCATTTTTTCATGTATTTGTTGACCATTTATCTATATTTTTTTGACAAACTTCTCTTCATATCTTTTGCCTATTTTTGATGGGGTCATTTAGTTTTTTCTTGCTGATTTGTTTGAGTTCTTTGTAGATTTTGCATATTAGTCCTTTGCCAGATATACAGGGCTGTCCAGAAAGTATCCCGCCATGTTACATGCTCTCATTATATTAACAATGGCTAGATACTTTCCAGACAGCCCTCATATAGTTTAAGAATATTTTCTCCCATTTTATGGTTGTCTAATCACTATGTTGGTTATTTCCTTTGCTGTGCAGAAGCTTTTTAATTTAATCAAGTGCCATTTATTTAATTTTATTATTGCTATATTTGCCTTTGGGGTCTTAGTCACACATAAACTCTTTGCCTAGGCCAATGTCTAAAACAGTTCTATGTTTTCTTGTAGAATTTTTATGGTTTCATGGCTTTCATTTAAGTCTTTAATCCACATTGATTGGTTTTTGTATATGGTGAGAGATAGGGGTACAGTTTCATTCTTCTGCATGTGGCTATCTAATTTTTCAGCACCATTTATTGAATAGGGCTTCCTTTCCCAAGTGTATGTCTTTGCCTGCTTTGTCGATGATTAGTTAGCTGTACATAGATGGTTTTATTTCTGGGTTCTCTATTCTGTGTCATTGGTCCGTGTCTCTACTTTTATACCAGTACTGTGCTGTTTTGGTTACTATACTCTTGTAGTATAGTTTGAAGCCAGGTAATGTGATGTTTCCATATTTATTCCTTTTGCTTCAGATTGCTTTGGCTATTTTGGCTCTTTTTTGGTTCCAAATGAAGTTTAGGATTATTTATTCTAGATGTGTGAAATATGATGTTGGTATTTTGATGAAGATTGCATTGAATCTCTAAATCACTTTGAGCAGTATGGACATTTTAACTATGTTGATTCTACCAATCCATGAGCAAGGGATGTTTTTCCATCTGTTCATGTTATCTATGATTTCTTTCATCAGTGTTTTGTATAGATCTAAAATATATAGCTAATTTAAATTCTGATTAAACTGTTAGCTGTTTCCAATTTTATTCAATGGAATTAATTATATACTTAGGAATAGGAATGCTTAGAAGCATATCTGAGGGCATTCGAACTTAGCTTTTATTTTGGTTTTGTACTTGTTCTGTCCAAACCAAGTTAGGCACTTCAAATTTTACTTATTGGAATGCATAGAAATAATAACAGTGATTGTAATAACATGCATCATTTTATAGCTTAAAAGGTATATTTATAAATGTTGAAGCTTAGTGTTTCAGTAAATACCATCCTTACTTTCCCTCTCACATTTACAATTGATTGGAAGATAAACACATGAGGGGAGCAGATGAAGATCAACACAGTTTTCTTACTGATAAATTAAACTGATGCATATAGTTTCCATGTACAGCTACAATGTGCTTCCTAATCTTTCATTCCAGAGTTAACTCTCCCAAGCTGTAGTCCTCATCCTCATAGGGACAAACCCCATTCTAATCTGGCTATTATATGACAAGAAAAGCAGATCACATCGTCTGCTCCCTACCCACAAGGCGCTGAGCTAATAACTCACCGCTATTCCCTCAACAGACAAGAGTGAGAAAATGTAGAAAGATGAAGGTGTCCCATCCATGCTTTTACTTTTAGAAAGCAGATTAGAAATTCTCTCACTTTTATGCATATGTTAGTGAGGGAAAAGTATTTGTCCCTAGTAATCTCTGTGGTATTATTTGAACATCAGTTGATTCAAAAAGGATTTGTGTTTTTTTAATAATACTAATATTGTACAATTAAAGGCATTCACTAACCCAAGAAAACAGCAATATGATCAATTATTTACATTAACTGTTATACAATCCCAATTATAAAATGAAATAGAACAAGAGGAAGTATACTTAAATGATTTGAAGCTCCTAGAATACAAATACTCTGTGCTTACTATAAGCGTAAAGAAAGTTCACATATCTTTTAGATTGCCTCCAAATTAATAGCAGTTAATAACCCATGATCATGTTTTGCTATTGGACAAAATACATAAATTGAAAGCATGCCATTTGAGGGATTTGAAGAAGTAGTCTGAAAACTTCTATCGTTCTTTCAAAGGAGAGATAGGAGATTGCAGGAAACAGGTGAGAAGAGGAGCAGATTGTTCTTAAAGAGGGATAATGAACACCTGCCTTGTGTGCAGTGTGAGTTTCTCGTAAGTGCTGACATAGGAAACACTCCAGGGATAGGGGAAATTGGTGATCTAGTAAAATATGGTCTTTAGCTAAAGGTCAAACGAAATTGTAATGGAAACCTTGGGGATACTTTAAAGTGGGAGCTAAAGACAGGGGGCTGCTCATTAGAGCTTGTGCTTAAGTACCAGTTTCACTTTATCAGGGAAATTGTTCATTTGTGTGAAAATTTGACCTCTGTCAGTTTGCCAAGCAGGCTGGGCCCTGGAGTGATCTCAGGCTCACATGAGCTTGCAGAAGTTAAAGCTACCTGGGGACTACTTTCAAAGGACACTGCCAAGGTGAGCAGACCTAAAATCTGACCTTCCTCTTCTTCCTTTCCATTTATATCTGTTTGTAAAGTTCAAATAGTTCTTTTTAAAAGAAAGGTCCTCAAATGCAATAAAATGATAAAAAGGATTCCAAAGGGATGCAGCTATAAAAAGAGAAGGTGAAATAAAAATGTTTCACCTAGGAAGGCTGGTTATTTAGGGAAATATAATTCAGACAGCTAGGTAACAATTACCATACTTCTTAACTTACATTACATTTAGCCTTACAATTTTATGATGCTACCATCTTTTAACCAGAAGCAAGTATTATTGCTAATGAATTAATGAAGAAGAGAAGAGAGGCTTTTTCACTGGATGTCCACCTACTGCACGCTAATATTTTTGGTTTTTGCTTCTTGTTTCCCTATGAAATTATTATGCTTTTGAATATATCTCACTTATTATCAATTCGCTCCCACTAGTGTATATGCTTTGCAAGGGAATGGACTTTGTCTCATTAACTAGTGTCTTGCTGACATCTAGAACAGTACCTGGCACGGTAATTTCTTTGTATTGTTTCTATTAATACATGGTACCTATTTGTACTATTTTACTGTTTCTTTAATGAATAAATACACATGACACACATATGCATATATATTATCTCATTTAATAATTTTAACAACTATGTGAACTAGTGATTTAAAAAGTAAAACTGTTGATGCTTATTCTCCTAGCTAATGAGTGATTAACAACTGTTATCTGTGACTTCTAATTCTATAGACTTCTCACTATCATAATAGAGAGCATTTTTATTTGTAATATAGAGTATTTTTATTTATACCATTAGCATAGAGCCCTGAACAATTTTCTTGGCATAAGTAAAATTACTGTGACTCAGGACAGGCGAGGTGGCTCACGCCTGTAATCCTAGCACTCTGGGAGGCCGAGGCAGGAGGATTGCTTGAGCTCAGGAGTTCGAGACCAGCCTGAGCAAGAGTGAGACCCTGTCTCTACTAAAAATAGAAAGAAAATTAGCCGAACAACTAAAAATATATATAGAGAAAAAATTAGCTGGGCATGGTGGCGCACGCCTGTAGTCCCAGCTACTCGGGAGGCTGAGGCAGTAGGATCGCTTGAGCCCAGGAGTTTGAGGTTGCTGTGAGCTAGGCTGATGCCACGACACTCTAGACCAGGCAACAGAGTGAGACTCTGTCTCAAAAAAAAAAAAAAAAGAATTACTGTGACTCAAGTACTTTATTGGGAGCTTTGCACACATTAGTTCATATATGTGTGGGGAAGGTAAGGCTTTTATAAGCTTGAACCATAAAAAATGTTCAATATTCCAGTATTTTTAACTTGCATAAATAGCAATTTCAAATGGCTCCATCTAATATTTTGCAAGGGATAACTGAGGTTTAGAGGCATTAAATAAATTATACAAGCCCAATACCAGTCAGCAATAAACTTAAGATCCGAACCAGTATTTAATTACAAGTGCCCTGTCCTTTCGCTTTCTTCTCCAATAAGGGTTTGGCTGTGGAATCTTAGGAGTACTCTAGACAGGGATAAAAATGTCACGGTATTTTGGATATTCTCTTTCATTTAAAACAAACATGGATTTACATGAAGTAAAATGCAAAACGACATGACAACATGTCTTCTTTAGACAACAAAAGGCTGCAGAGACATTTCACACTGTGTGAGATCACTTTGCTATTAGGAGTATTCTATTCAGAAACTGTAAGAAGCAGAGTATACTCACTCCTGGAGTCTCCTCCTCTAGCACAATCTTAGAGCAAATGCCGTTAATCAACACAATGGTATAATATACCTGGAACAAGAAAAAGGTTATTTTCTTTGAAGGAATCTACCTGTTATGAATATCATCAATATGCAGTGAATTGTTTCAGATAAGGTAGTCAATGTTAAAGTAAGCATCAACATATTTACTAATAGTTGAGAAATAAGTATAGATGGATGTGGTGTATACTTAAGGAAAATGTACTTTTGCTGGAAATTTTAGAAGATATTTTCCCTCTTTTTCAATTATTTTCTATATGCATTACCTTTTTCTCTTCCCTTCTCAAACTATTTTAATGCAAAAAATTATAATTGCTACATTTCTATTATGCTGTACATCATTAAAATGAAAGAGAGTATTTCTGGAAAACTTTTATTTATGTAAGAGGTAGTATTTAACTCCTGGTTGTAATTTAGAAACTTATGAAATCTGCAAATACTTTTTGATTTTTCATTTAAACAGTAAAGAGTTAAAGAAAGAAAGTATGCAAAGATACAAAGAAGACACTGCTACAAATACATAGTGCAGGGACCCAGATGTTATTTATATAAGTAACTATCTCAATTGATTTTCAATGAAAACCATTCATTTCCAATTAGAATTCTGAATGGCGTCACATAAATTATTGAATGAACTGATTATCAAAATTATAGTCATCACACAGAGCTTTCTGAGCAGCTTCCCATTGTTAAAATAACATGTATTCTCTGCAGACATACAAAAACATCTCTGATTGACTTCTGGGGCTTTTTGTTTTGTTTTGCTGCCTTAAACTCTCATTTCATGAGCAAAGGATTATGCTAAAGAAAATTAAATTAGATGTGATGGTATGTGTAGCTGATTTCTATACTGCTACTCAAATTTCTATTCACTTTTTATTAAAGCAATTAAAAAAAAATACTCATGCCCAGGTAACATTTCACACTGGCAACTCATTAGCTTTCTAGGGAGTTTTATCAAGAAGTAACAGGGAGGGCAGAGATAGTGTTTATTTTTAAGTGGGGTATAATGTGAGTAGGGATAATATCTATAATCCTCAAGAGAGATAGACAGATGAGTTTATTTTTTCCTTTAAGAAGACAGAAAAGAGAAAGTCATGCTAACACTAAGATTTGAAATGAGGTAAACAGCGCTAACAAAAACCCAGTGCCTTTCTCGACCACGCCAGCTGGAGCTAATTGTATTAGTTATGGTAATGGTGCCCTCCAGAGGAATTTCGTAGGAATTTGAAAGACTAAGAAGGAGCAGGGAAAACTGAAGGTTGTGGAAGTGACGAATTGAAATACAAGCTTTAAAAACTAAATTAACGTTTTAATCTTTTGTGGATAATTAATTTGTCCTTTACTTTAAATTTGGTGCAGAAAGCTGACACTATGACTGCAAATATCAACAACCATGTTTTCTAATATTTTAGGCCATTTGTGAATCTTTACATATTATATTCTCAGTACAATCTATAATATGTCATACATTGAAAAGTAGCTCAAAAAATATTTTTTTAAAAAGTAGCTCAAGGAAGCAGCAAAGGACTAAGATTAGAGAATTCAAAATCATGATCTCTTTATTATTTTTCTTTCATGGCATTCTTTTGGCAAATTCTTTAGAATTTAATGTAAAGAAATTGTAATTTTATATTAGTACATCTGAAATGACGTAAAATCATAAACTGTCATCATCAATTATTGGAAGTAAATTGAAATGGGGGCTCCACAGCACTAGATTATGGGTAACAAAGCCAAAATTAGCACCGCAAAGTCGAAACAGGTTAAAAGCAGATAATGAGTACAGGCAAAGGAAAATATGAGGCCTCCTTATCTTTGTCAATTAAATATTTAAATTTTAGAGAATGCACAGTGACTATTTCACAGGATAATTTATTGTCATTATCATCGAAATTGTTTTTTGTTATTTTACCCTGCTAGGCACTGAGGTAGGTGCTGGGAAAGAGAATTCTATATCTAAAGATTTAAGGGCTTTTTACCTCACATGCCACGATGATTTTCTGCATTTGAATTCTTAAAGGAAAAAGTCAATCAGGAGAAAGCAAGTGCCTCAATAATTTACTAAAATAATTATAAATAGCTGAAATTTTTATCTTAAAATATGACACTAGAGTTCTTAAAACTATGTTGGTGTGGAAAAATATTTCAATAAATTATTTTGTGTAGGGGTGATGGCAGACATCAAAATGGATAATATTTAAGAAGCTCTAAGTGAGAAATGGGGACAACTTTTCTGTTTTTGTTTTCGTTTTTCATCCTGAAAAAGGAAAGGAAACAGAAGTGACTGGGGAAAAAAAAAAAGGACCAGAAAACTGTTTTGCCTCTGGGCTGGTACTCTATCAAATGGGAAATCAGCAGAAATTATCAGGGCTGGAGAGGTGGCTAAAAGGCCCGAGGGGATGTTGCAATATGGATCCTTCTTCTTCTACTAAGATATTGTTAACTAAAAAAATTATTTAATATTTCAAACACGCAGATAATGGAAACTTTATATAACAGGTGCCAGTGTACACAGCACCCAAGGGTAGCAATATTACCATATAGGCCATTTTCTTTCATGTCTCTTTTATATAAAAATAAAATATTAAAGATACAGTTCAAATGAAGCACATTCTCATATTCTTCCTTTATCTCCAGAGGAAACCACTATTCTGAAGTCAGTGTGCATATCTTTGTATTAATTTATATTTTTTGCACTTTGTACATAACTATATCCATATGCATATATGTACATATATGTGTGCATATATCACTCAATAACTTATTGGACTTACTGATTAGAATTTACATGCTTGTTATGCTACAGGAATAGTTTACTTTTTCACCCCAGATTATATTTTATTTTTTATTTTGAAATATAAAGATCTAGTTCATTTCCAATAGCCATCTAATGGCCCATCTTATGAGTAAGCCATAATATATTTATCAATTACTCTATTAGTATACTGTTAATTATTTATTTTTTATCAATATCACAAACAAATTGGAATGAATTCCTCAATCTTTCTCATCAAACATCTTTGAGAAAGTTGCCAAGGTAGTTGTCTAAAAGTGAAATTGCATGTCTTAGGGTGTGTTCATAATTACCAATGCTTAGCAAAATCAAATTGCTGTGTGCTGTAATTTTGAAAATTTACACTTCTACCAGTAACATATCAGAATATGCACATCCATCCTTGGCAACAATTCTCACCAGAGTTTTAAATGTATGCCAATTTTGTTATTGTAGTATGGTATTTTATTTTGAAAATTTATATTTCTCTTATTGTGAGTTAAGTTGAACAGCTTTCCATTCAGTATTGACCAATTGGAATCCTCTTCTGTGAATTCCCTGTTCATATATTTTGCTTATTTCTCATTTTGAGTACCTTAATATACAGTTTTAATTGTAATCATTTGTTGATTACGTGTATTGAAAATTCTATGTTGCATTTTATCTTGTCTATGGTGTTCTTTCTAACATAGTCAAATAGATAAATCTTTTTTCTTTTAGTTCTGTGCTTTTTCTACCTTCTTTAAGAAATTATTTCCTATCCCAATTTCATAAGACGTTTTCCCTAAAGGTCTTCTAAAAGTTTTAAGGAACTTTGTGTATTTCAAAATCAATTTATGTAGATATTTTCTCACGTATGGTTTAAAGAAGAAATATAAATTTACCCATTTCTGCAAATATAGCCAATTATCTGTCATTATTAATTGAAGAGTCCATTTCACCACTGATTTGTAATGCTGCTACATTATAAATGCACACACCTAATTAGATATATGAACACATATATACACAGAGTATTCCTAGTCTCATTATTTTACTTCTGTTTTATTGTAAACAGTATCTGTTTATGTTATATTTTTAAATTGCTAATTACAAATATTAGAACACTATTAAATGTTTTTGATTTATTCTATTCTGTAACCAGCAATTTTGATGAATTCTCTTATTTGTTCTAGTAGTTTGTCTATGGCTTTTCCATATAAATTGTCACATCATCCAAGTATAAAAACAACCATTCTTTCTAATTATTATGACATTTCTTTTTCTTGTCATATTATGCTGGCTAGGGCCTCCAATGCAATGCTGAATAGAAGTGGTGTTTGTTTTCCTATCAAATTCCTCATGAAAATATAATTATTTTAAATACATTTGGCCAAGAATCATGTCTGTTAGACATTTCTGTTTATACATTACTAGATATTTCTGTCTATTTCTGTTATATATATTTTTTATTAGGGTAGGAATGATCCCATTCACTCCAAGTTTACTAATACTGTTTTTCTTCAGTTAGTATACAATTTTAACTTAAAAAATGTTCTATGTAGTGATATAATAATATGGGTTTTTTTGGACTGTTAAAATATAATAAAAATTAATTTCCAATGGTGAAACATTCCTGGGTTAAAATCAACTTGGTTATGAGATACTACTTGTTTTATTTTTAAAATACTATATACTTAAGATTTTTGTCCCAATGTTTAAGATTAAACTCGAATTACAATTTTGCTTTGTCTCATTTTTTGGGGGCGTCTTTTGTCTAACCAAATTATATTAACTTCATAAAAGAGAAATAAATTTCCATATTTTTCCAGTTTCTGGAAGATTTTATCCACAATAAAGTATTTGTTCCTTCAAGGTTTTGTATATCTTGTATGAACAAATTAAAAAAAAAAAAAAACTTGTACTCTATGGTGGAGGCATGTTCTTTTGATCACAATTGTTTTCATGATTGTGTTGTTCAAATATTCTGTCTTCATCCTTGCTCTCTGTAGTAGTTCTTAAAGAGCTGGGTTAAAATCTTCAAAATTTCAAAATGTGATTGCAGATTGTTTAAGTATCTCATTTTAATTATTTTAATTTTTGCTCTCTAAATTTTGAAGTTATAATGCCAGGCGCCTTCAGGTTTAGGATTTTTATGTCTCCCTGTTGAATTTTTTATTATTTTTATAGAATATCTATATTTCCTAATAATGTTTTTGTCTTTAATTATTTTTTCTCATATTAACATAAATACCACAATTTTCTTTTTATAAGTATTGCCTGACATAAGTTTTCATATAAACTCTAAAATTTCTCTGTTTTAGATATGTTTCGTATTTCATATTTTTCACATTTCATATAGTATATTTATTTTCTCTCTCCTATTTGAAATTGAGTTTCCTGAGTGCAGAAATGTTTGTTGGTTTGATTCAATGTTGTACTGAAAGTATCTAGAACAATTCTTGGCACATATCATGTTCTCAAAAGATATTTGTTGACTGATTTTTCATGATTGAACATATAAATTGCATTTCATGGATGCCTTTATACTTTAATCCAATCACCCTTCCATCTTTCATTTAATTTTTATCTATTATGTTATTTTACCTTATCTTTCCAAAATTGATCACACCATTATCATCAAAGCTAATGTTTACTAATTTAGATATGTTTATTTTAACTTCATCTCTCATTATTATTAATTACATGACACTTTTCTTGTGCTTCCTGCAGTATACAGTTTAGTATTTCTTTTGGTGATTTGTTGAAAATGCCACGTTTTTTTTCCTATTTCTTGAAAGCCAATTTAATTTGGTATAAAATATTAAGTTTCTATTATTTCCCCTCAGCAATTTAAAGATAGTATTATGTTAATTGAATGGTTTCCTTTGTTGCTTTTAAGAAGTCTTTGTAAGTCAAGCTTTTCTTTTATGTAAGATTGATTTTGAGGTTATTTTGAATTCATTTCTATTTATAAATAAACTTATATTTATTTTTATTTTAATATAGATTTTAATCTATTTTTATTTGTATTAATTGGCTCTTGATTTGCTTCTTCAAAGCCAGGTTTCTTAATTTTCATCAAATCTAGAAAAGATTTGGCATTATATTAATATGTTTGAAGATTTTCTGTCTGAAGATTTCTCTGTTCTGTCGTTTAGTAACTCTTATGAAAAATAATCTATTCTCAGGTCTCTTAACTGGTTGCATATTTTTAATTTTATATTTTTTATACTTTTATGATATAATTCCGGGCAGTTCCCTCACAACTACCTCCCAAATTATTAATTATTGCTTCAGCTTAATCTAATCTGCTATTTAATCCATTCATCAAGTGCTTATATTTTATTTTAGTTATTTCTTTTAATTTCAAACATAAAAATTTTTATTCTTTTTTAACTCTGCATTTTCCAAATATCTGTATTCCTACAACATTCTCTTTCGTAGCATTTGTTTTATGCTATCATATTTTGTTCTTTTCTTATAAATTTTATGCCTTCCTTTATTGCTTCAATGATTTTATACATAGATTTGTTTTATTGTTTTGATTTAGCCCCATTATCTCAATATTCTGGCTTCTCTTTGTTATAGCTGATGATTCATTTATGATACTTTGTTCATTCATTCATGTTATGATCTATTTTTAATTACAATCTCCTCTTTAGCAAGGCTTGTATTATTTTTTTCCCTGTCAAATCCCAGATAGCCTGGACTTTAAAAAGAGTGATGTTACATGTTTTCAAGGGTATCACTGAATTAGGACAACTTCTTTTTTTTTATGCTTATCTCTTAGACCAGGGATTTTTGCAGCACACAAAGAGCTGTATTCACATACGGTATCACCCTGAGGCACAGGCTTCAGGTCCCGATTTCTCAAAGGGAGACAGTTTCCTCACCTAAAGCCACAGTAGGGAAAAGTGTTGATTTTCTTGTCTCCTAAGTTGGTGGTCACAGTACGTCTAATATACTACTTTCACTTATTGAGCAGCCCTTTGCAGGTTCAAGATTTATAGTAATTGTCTGTTTTAACTCACACCACCAAAGTGACCACAGCATAAGCTTTTACTCCTAACCCTAGATTTTGTACCCTCTCAGTTTGTGCACTGGGAATTTTCTTGTCTTTAACAAGAACTTAGATAATTGATCCACATAATTCAGTGCTTCCAATTGTTTGTAGGGATAAGGGAGAGATTTTTGCATTAGCTTAGGTGGCAATTTTATAGAAATAGAAGTTTTGATGATGTTGTTTACTACACTAACAATGCTAGGTATAGTGAATTTTAATGGAAAATGAGGAAGGTGCTCAAACATATATCTGGGTTGACATGGTACACAATAGAAAGAGCATGTGTAACAGACAGCAGGATTTCAAAAGTGAAATTGAACAAGAATATCACCAATATTTACAGAAATATGGTAAGTTTTATGTACCCACAAGGTATATGATTAAGAGTTCAAGCCAATCTTACCAAGACTAAGTACAGCTCTATAAAGTGATAAAAATTGATGCCAAATGATGCTGGATCACTGTATCATAATAACCTACAAAAGGTAAAATTATGATTATTAAATAGGCCTATCAAAGAGAAGAGCACAGGTGCAGAAGTTTTAGGAATTCTTTTTAATAATAATCCACACTTAGAATATAATTAACTTGAGAGTTCTGTTACTGCTTTTTAAAGCAATATTTCAATGTATTTTAAGAAGAAATAAATTGAATTTTCAATTAAATAAAAAATGGAAAAACATAACATTTTGCTATAATGTAATCCTATTTCTAATTACTAGTATTGAAATAATGTAAGTTACCATGTAGATGTAGCAATCTCACACTGCACCAGGTTTCCTGCAATTTTTAGGAATTATTATTATCAGTAATATTCATCATCATGTTTTAATGAAAAATGTGAGTTTCATTAATTAAGCTGGTTGGGCTCTAGGGTAACTCATTCATTTAGTTGGTTCTAATAAGGCCCATGTCTATACATACAAACATGTACACGTTTTGTAATAATATCGCAACATATTAATATTCTGAGAAAACTAAATAACCATTAAGCTTTTAATTTTTATAGACTTTACAGATTAAAAAAACTGAAATTAAGAAGTTAAAAGTTTAAGAAATTTACCTAAAATGACAAAATAATTTGAGCTACCCAATGGGTCTCCTAATTTTGGATGAAAGCACTTTTCGCTAGACCAGTAGTTCTCAATGTGTATAAATATAAATCTGGGGGTCTCAGACATCCTTTGATGAGGTCCACAAGGTCAAAACTATTTCCATAAAAATACAATATGTTATTTGTTTTCACTGTGTTGACATTTGCACTGATAGTACAAATGTCATTGTGGGTAAAGCTGCTATCGCAGTCAAGGAAGTGGCTGCAAAATTTTTTTAGTAGTTATTGTATTCCTCATTGGCACACAGGGATGGTAAAAACTCAGTTTCATTAAAAACGAAAGCAGTAAAAATACGTTTTATATAATCTGATGAAACAGAATAATTTTTTAATAAAATATCAACCCCTGGATGGAAATTGTGTTAACATAACACACTTTTGTTGCATATCAAATGATAATGATTGTCTGTAGGAAAAGCAAGTGTTCAATTGGTTGAATTGAAAGCTGAACTAGCCCTCTTTGTAAGGAGCACCATTTTCACTTGAAGGAATGACACAAATAAACTATGGCTATTCAGATTTGGGTCTTGAGTATTTGGTAGTCTCAAAAATAAAAGAAGTAAACTTATCACTTCAAGGAAAACAATTAACTGTATTTGTTGCCAATAACAAAATTGAATATTTGAAGCAAAAATTTGAATTTTGTGAAACCTATATCCACCACTCTGAGCTTTACATGTTCTTAATACTTAAAGATTTAGGTCAGTGATAATATTAAGAAATGTGATTTGTTTTGGGATATTATATAATAAAATGTGTCAACATTTGGATCATTGCATAACTCAGTAGATCAGTATTTTCCAAATAAATAATGCTTGATGTTACAAAATCATACATAGGTAAAAAAGTCCATTGAAAGATAATCCAGTGAATTTTAATGTCATAGTGTGTGAAAAGTTTTTTACTTAGGTTACAAATTTCATATTGCAACTAACATTTAGACAACTATCACTTAGTGAGTTTTAGTGTACTAACAAATAATGATATCCACAATGATCTGAAAAGGTGAATACAATATTTCTGTCTTTCCAATGACATATCTGAGTGAGACTGGATTCAAAACAATATATTACAACAGATTGACTTCAGATGCAGGTATCAAAATCCATTTGTCTATTAAGCTAGACACTTATGAGTTTTGGAAAAATGTGAAAATATGCCTATCTTCTCATTTTTTGTTTTCAGAAAATATAGCTATGTTTTCATTAAAACGTGTTATTTATTTTGCCAAGTAATGTTTTATTGTTGTTTTAAAATAAATTAATAAATACATATTTTAAATTTTTCTAAACTGTAATTTTTGATATGGTAAATCTCAATAGGTATAACCCATACAAAGAAAATCTCTTCAGAGGTTTTTATCTTTAAAAGTATAAAAGATTCTTGAGACCCAAAAGTTTTGAGAACTGCAGCATAGATTGGATTCCATACCTTAACAGAAAAAATGAAGCCAGTAATCTTCTTAAAAAGTATATGACAAAGCTACAACATAGACTTTTAATTCCAACTCTGCTAAATCATCAATGCGACCTTTAGACCTTAGGCTGGTAACAGCAAAAGAGGGTGAGAATATTTAAAAATAATAAAGTTTCTAAGAGAAGTTTCTAAAAGTCCTCTTATAGCATTGGTCTCCTATCCCAATCCTTGGGAATTAGTTCAAGAGAGAAATTTAAACAACTAGATTATTATAATACTCGTAACAGTTTAAGTGTATAAATTAAATGTTTCAATAGTGAGTGTTAACGGAAGAGATTGGAGAAACTGATTTTATCAATCACTCGAAGTGCTCAAACAAATCATGGCAACATGTAGTTTTATTTGTGTAGCAACCGATAAGATAAAATCAACAGTGACCAGAATTCCTTTCATAGCGTTGTAGTAAATCATTAAACACGAAATGAGCTTTGGAGCAAGCCCTGCCAACATGTCTAATGGCAAGAGAAATAAAACTTAAAGAAGAAAATATAAGGTAAGTAGTATGAATGTACAGTGTATTGTGAAATGTACTCTGTAATGAAGTTTTTAATATCGAAGGTGTTTAACTTATATAATCATAGAAATGCCTGAATAATTATAAATTATTAATTCATAAATGGAGTTTGAATTCCATAAGCAAAGTTTTTCTTTGTGTGTGTATGTATACATACAATATATATATAATTTTTTTTAATTTCAAGGATAGTTTTCCTGGATAATAATTGTTGAGAAAAGAGGGCAAAACACGAATGATTTAGCCCAATAATTTAATTATCGAGGATCTTGGTTCAAAACTCTTCTTTTAGAGATGGCACTTTAAACCCAGAAAGAGTAAATGACATGGTGAAGGTCAGTATCTCACTTCCACCTTGTCCAAAGTACAATTCAAATTCAAAGAAAGAAGAGAATAAAATAAAAACTTTAAAAACACAAAGAACTATCGACATTTTAATTGCAATTAGCATTCATAAGGAGTAGTAATTACAGTAGGTGCTAAACTATCAAGAAACAAGCGGTGAGAAAATAAAGTCCTTATTATAGAGCTATCAATTCAGTTTTTTCATCTATTTAGTTTAAGAAACTGGCTTTCATTTTTAATGTATACTTCCATTTCCTATAATTCCTCCATTTTCAAATGGAATTTCAAATACAGAAACCCTAAATGCGATACTGGGTGTCATACTTAATTTGCTACTTTAATAATATGCTTATAGAAAATTAAAACAAAACTAAAAAGTTTGGAAAATATTTAAAAGGCATTAAAAACTCTTTAATTTATTAAATACCCTGGAGAAGTTTATGTGCTGGGTATTATAATAGATAAAAGAAATACCAAGAAAATTATGACTGAATCTCTGCCTTCAAGAGCTTACATTCATTCAGTAGGAGAGAATGAAGTGACAATTATTGTACAAGGTACAGTGTGATAATAACTATGAGACACAGAGACTATATTACACGAGTTTAGTATAAAACAGTGATGAAAGAACATTAGCTGTCAAAGTGATCTTGGTAAATTGAAGATATCAAATCAAGCAAAATAACTTTATCTACTAAAGAAAATGTCTGGAAGAATAAGACATTTTCCTCCAAATTCCATAATATATAAAAGAGCAAAAAACTAACTGTCAGTCAATAGAGGTAATAAAGTAATCATAATTTAATAGCAGAGCCTAAAAAGAAAATAAAAGAATCCTAAAATAATTTTGGTATAGTTAGCTCTGGTCAAACCCTTAGAAGAGAAATTATAAAATTTAGTATGTTAGGTAGTATAACAAATTAGAATCCTGAAGGTTCTTGGTGGAGCGCTAAAAAGGTATAATACAATAGAAGATTTGGTAATTTTCCATGATTTGGTAATGATGAACTTTACTTTACTTTTGGTGGAATTCCCAGCTTATCTCATACCTGCTTTCCGGGTCTCAGAACTACATTAGTCCAGGAGACTAATGAATCAGATCATTTTCTCCATATCTTACATTATCACTAAAAGTGATTTTCAGGTAAGTTAAAATGTTAACCAAATCAGGAAAGTACCAGAATTTCCAATCAGTTAATCAGATTTGTCTTAGGCACTACTGTAATGCTATCAAATTGCTTCCTACTGTGGAGGGTATCTAAAGGAAGATCCAGTCTTGCTCACAGGAAGTGCACAGTATCTTTGTTAACAACAGACATTAATTTTTAAAATACTTCAGAAACAATTATGACAATATGAGGTTAAATACAAAGTATGTAGCATAGCTCATACATAATATTGATAGTATCTTAAAAGCAAGAAAGCACAACCATTTTATAAACAAGATTATTATAAAAGATTCTTTTTGAAGTCAAAGATATGAGTTGGAGTCCCAGTTTTATAGTTCTTTCTTGGCCCCAGGCAAATTCTGTATTCTCTCTGGCTCTCAATTTCTCAATTGTAAAGAGGGTGTATTTTCATTCACCCATAATTTTTGTGAGGATCAAATGGTAAAGCATGTGGACTGAAAAGTACTATAAGAGATTATGTGAGCATGTATATTTTAGCAGCCTCAATTGAGGAGGGACTATGAGTCAAAAAAAAAATATAGGAAAACTATTATTGGAGAAGGAAACAAGTCTATATGTAATTCAGGTTTGAGAATATTTCTTACTCAGAAACCAGTGTTTGATTCTTCGTGTTTTATGACCTCTTATTTCCAGTGAATTCCCATTTTAACTCGAAGTTGCCACCTGCATTTTACACATTTTCATTTCATTGTGATATAATTAAACCCTGGAAAGACATATATTCCATAGATTTATTTGTGTTTCAATACTTTATCATAAAATTATTAGACTTCCTGAGTATACTTTTGCAGCATCGATTACTTCATTTAAAACTTTTATATTTTTCTTAAAATACTTCAAAATGTTTTAAGACGAAAAATGACTACTATATCCTCACCAGAAGATAATGTCTTCCATTTTTCAGTGTTCGCATCCAAACTTCACTTACTAAATGACACATATTAGTTATCATTATAGTGTACAATTTGATGTACTGCCTATTTAACTGGCAATTTTTTTCGTGTTTCTACATGTTCTTCATACCTAAATTTAGTGCTGAAGTAAGATTCCCATTATCTAATACACCATTATTTGCCTAACCATTTCCCTGTAATTTGGTAGTAAGGTTGCTCCAAAATTTTCACTATTACATATGGCTCTGATATGAAAATATTCTTATAAGTTTTTTTTTCATTTCATTAGCTTATCTCCTTGTTTATAAATTTGCAAGTTGAGTTTCTAGAGTTAAAGCACATTGACAGTTTGTGAAATACCTAGAGCAATTTTACTATCACCACTCACCTGATACTGTACAATTTTTCTCGAGACCTCATTAGTATTGGTTTTTATGATTTTAAAATTTTTGTTAGCTCATTAAGAATAAAATACAGTGTTCTTTAAGAGAAGTTAAGCTTTTAACCAAGAAATACATTTTAGTTGTAAATCTTCAGAAGTTTTTTTGTTCTGTTCTAAGTTAAGCCCTTCTTAAGACTCATTGAGCAGTGTAAGAACTTTGCCCTGATCATCACGGGCATAATCAACCCATGACTGACAAAACTGGAAGCCAAAACAAATCCTCAGGGACTGTAGGTTGCCTCCCATGCGTGGTCGCTCGCTGCCCACTAGGTGGCTACGCAGTGAGATGTAACTGAATGTACTGAGGTTCACAGTCAAAACTCACTACCATTGCAGGCTTAGAAAGCTGATGTTTCCAGCCCATCACAAATAGATTCATCTCTCATGGAAAAACACACAGTACTTCTAATTATAAGTCTGATATATAAAACTGAGTCCAATTTACTAATTTACTAATAGCAATATGACTGTCATGCAGACTGGAATTCTCTGGTGAACAGGTCTAGGACAGTCTCTCCTCCCAGGCAGACTTATATGAAGACTCAGATTATGATTAAATGCTTGCTTGGCAGCCTCTGATGTATTAAAAAAAAAAAAAAGAATATCATAATTTGAGTATTTGATGGCACGAGGCAAAGAGAATCATTTATTTTTACTTTGGAGATAGTCTATCCCAGAATTTCCCAAACCACGTCACAATGTTCTGATGAAGGAAAATAACACGCTGTGTAAAACGTAATGTGTATTCAATACATTCTGGAAATGTGCTTCCTCGCTGCAGGACTTCTCACAGCTTTTAATATGCCAATGTTCAGTATTGATGTCTGAGAGGGAAATCTCATAAGCCCTGTTTCCTGAACAGATTTTTTTTGGAGGGGCAGGCAGAACATTTATTGATATCTCCCAGAACTAGAGAAACAGGGAACCCAGATTTAGAATAGGAAATTATAATACTCAAAAGGCTCCAGTTCCTTTTCCCATCGTAGATGTGTGGACATCTCTTTTGTGGCACACCCAACATCTGTAGGGAGAGGGAGCCAAGATCATCAATATTAGTGAGACTCAAATTAGTGGGAGTTATTGAGAAGCAGAAACTAATCACCTGGATTGTAAGCTAAGGAAATGGTACGTGAAAGTTGCCAAGAACACGTGAGAATGGAGCAGACACAGAGGAAAGCAGACTTGAGACAGGAAGAAAGCTCAAATCCTGGTGCAGGAATTGAATTCTTAGATCAAGCAGTGTCTGAAGTCAGCAGTACCCTTCAACTTGTAAATTATATAAACCTAGAAATCTGTAAAATCTCTCTTTCTCCTTATTTGAGTTTGTGGCTGATTTTTGTATGTTTCTATTACTAACCAATTCTCCTTAAGATCATCATATTCTTTTATATGTCAAGGTCATATAGTGTATATATGGACAACACTTTTTGTCATGTCTTGTTCTTATTATATATCATATATCTCTTTGGGTGATTTATTTTATCTCTGCTTTGATCCGTTATGTACTGTTTTCAAATTTTTTACTCAACATAAATTTTTTTTATTTGCAAGTTCTTCTCAATTTTTACCCTCCGTACCACTTTCAGGCACTATGATGAATTAAGTGAAAGGTTGCAATTAGCTCCATATATTTCCATCTCTCTGAGCCACTGAGGTCCTTTTTGTTTTTAGGACTCCAGCACATATTCTCTGTATCCTAAGCACACAAAACAGCATCTGGCACTTAACAGACTTGAAGGTCATTGGATTTTCTTCTTAGACAAAGTCATCGATCTGTTATATTCTCTTCCTACAGCATTTGCTGTCTTTGGACTGCACACTGTGCTCAAAAATTTGTTATACTTCGCTCCCCCCACCACCACCTAGGAAACGATTTTCCTAAGGTGACTAACATTTTTAAGAAATAAAGAAGACATGATTGTTAATGACTGGAATAGTATTATGTTTTTGACCTTTCAAGGATATTTATGTTGAATAAGAAGAATTAATTTCAATGGAATGAATATCTAATGGTGGAATTTAACTGAAGATAGTTTGAGACTATAAGCCCTATATACCAACATAAAGTATATTAATAAAGTAACTACCTTTTCACCTTATCCTTAAAATTGATATTATCCGTGCTCTTCTTTCTCCACTACTTCTCTACAAGTATTTTCCTTTCATCCTTCTTATGGTCCCTGTAGGCCCTGAATCATCAGCAAATTGTATGTCACAGATGAATTCTGTACTATTGAGAATAGCTTTGTGGAACAAAGTGTTTTATAAACTGCTTTCTGACTTAGTGAGAAATAGAGCCAAACTCTATTAGTCATGTTCACTATGGGCAAGAGCAGTTGCTCATGGTACTACAAATTTGTTCTTCCTGATTTACCCAAACATTTGTATGATACCATTAAGATTATTTAGCTAGTATATCTCTATGTAGTTTTTAAGCAGCCATAATTAGAAATTAAACAGGAATTAGAATTGAAAAAA
>CAUYRB010020570.1:0-46280 GCA_963574695.1 Propithecus perrieri | reverse complement strand
TCCAAGCCTCTCGGGACCTCTCTCCTTCCAGTTCTCCTCCGCAATGTCTTCCCGTGGAGTCTCCTGTAGTTTCAGGCACCCTTCCTTCCGACCCTCACCCGATCTATATATCTCTGCTCGCTTATTTTTTCTCTCTTTCTTCTAAAATTCGTCTTTTTTGCAGAGACCTTCTGACTGGCGGCTTGTCTCATCCGCCATCTTGGCTCCGAAAACTATTTTATTATTGAATAAGCATTAAACCAGAATTAAATATGCATCTTAGGCAATCTGCTAAAGAGACCACAGAACCAGAAATACATTTTACTCTTTTAAATAGCCAAGCAGATATAATACCATTACATACATACTCTCGAGATAAACCATAACTTATTCTCAAGTAAGAGAACTTGATGCCACCATTTGTCACACATAGTTCATCCTAAATTCAACTATAATTGGTGTGACCATCTGTGTTAGCTAATTGGCTTTCTCCAAAGAAAACAGAAATCTCATATCTTTATAACAGGTAGTTCTGAAACTTGGAATGAGTTAGGTTCTACCTTCCCATAGAAATTGGAAGATAGGGGTGTTATCTTCCTAGATGAATACATTTCAAAGAGACGGCTTATAGGTCCTTGAGGAAACATTCCTAAATTCTAGGAATGGCAAGAGGTTTACTTAGCATTTAAAAAATTTGCGTACACTTGAAAAAGACAGAAAGTACTGACAATTACAAGTTTTCTAAAGTGGAAGCTCTAAGATAAAGGGATGCGAGAGGGGGTCTTTTTTCTTGTTTTAAACAGGCAAAATTAAGCCTGTTTTTAATTTGTATTTGTCCTTATACTGTCTCTTCAGTTTCTAATAGATAGGGGGTTTTTCTTTATTTAAATTTTCTCTGCTCAGTGCAATAGTCCTTTTCAATAGGATTTACTAGATCAGGGAAACAAAATTGTTGCTTCAGAGGAAAGCTAAACTAAATGACCTCTAAATAAGCTTCAGAAAAGAATAGATTTTTATAAAACTCTTTCTTTTTTCAATCTTAGTATTTTCACTTTATGTTTCTATGAAATGTAATTTCCAAATCACTGTAATTTAAATTGAACACAATACCTTTCATTAAAAAACAATTTTTTATTCTGATTTCCTTGCTTGTTAATCACATCCTCATTCTTCTGGTAATCTCTATTCAAAATGTAAAAAACTTTCCCTAAGGATGTTCTAAGCAAACATGTCCTAAGAGATACTTGTAAAACAGATGAGTTTAGGATCAAATAAGCTTTATAAAATGTGTACAATTGTTTTTTTTAATATAATCGTTATATTGATTAGTGGGCCATTAAGTAATTTTTATGGGTTAGAGTCAGCATTTTTTTAATAAATGGAATAGAATGGAATAGAAAATTTCAGAGGGTATCTTATAATACACTTATAGGGTTATGCATTGTTATGTGGAACATATTTTGCAGTTATTTATTTTTGTCTGTGCTGGTATACGTATATGAATATGTATAATTGTGTACTGGGATCATTGGAAATAAACAAAGACCATGCAAATGAGAATAAACCAAGACTACTTATTCGGAGCTTACTACAATAAGGGAGCCATCCACCATGAATCGTCTTTGGCAGAGACTCATAGGCAGTCAGGGGAGTGAGAAAACTTCATAGTTAAAAAATAAGGGAGGACTTCAATTATACTGTGGTTGGAGAATGCTTATGTGGAGAAGCCGGAGGTAAGCTAGCTACCTGGTTAGTTTGGGCAGCATATTTGCCTTTCTTAATTGATCCTAAGTTGGAAGTGGGGAGAAACATGAAGGAAGCTTGCTGTCATTGACCAAGTCTGACCCTTCTTGTTCTCTACTGTTGCAGAGATTTTGGTTTAGCTCCCTGTACTTCTTATGTGGGTCAGAATTCAATTATATGGTCTGGCTATTGTCCATGCATATATTCAGTCCTTCAGATTAAAAAAAAAGTGAATTACACTTGACAATCCGTGGAACTTACATTGCTTCGGGAAATATTTGTATATTACTTTTAACTTTTAATCTTCCTTCTGTACTTCCCATTTCAAATAAGTTGCAAGTTTTATTGTTTTTTACCAGAATTTATCACCTCCCTTTTTGTCTCAAGTCTATTATCTTTCATTTTATTTTCCTTCAATTACTCCAACAGCTAACTCCAACTCCTTTCTTGAATCCGCTCTTCTCATTGATTCCAGGCTAATTTTAGCTCTGTTACTTATTTTCTCCAAAATTTTTAGTGTATTTTCCATTTTCCCACAATTAACTTCACTCTGTTCAGATAGAAGAAATTCTCTACTGTCTGGGTATAATTTGCTTTTCCACTTATGTCTTGAAAGGTTTTTCCTTTTCAAACTTCAATATTCCTCCATGTCCTTCTGTATTTTAATTACTAATTTCTATCTCCAAAGTCCATTTTATTCATGAGGGACCACATGAAATTCAAATTCTTTGAAATAGTCTCCTATGATTGTCCCTACACTCACCCACTTCCAACATGGAAATAAATTTTCCTTCCTCCAAATTCTAAAACACCTTGAATAACACCACACTTGTCCTATACTGCCTTATATTTAAATTATTTGTAGCCACATTATATACCTAATAATTTTTGTCCTTATACACAGAATCTGTACTTTAGTCAACTTTTTAACCTTTACAGTCTTTGTGCAAACTATGCCTTGGACAGACTATGTTGTTGAATGAATAAAGGCAAGCACCTGACTTTTAAAATTTATTCTTCAGTTTCCAAACAGTATATCCCAAATACAAACTTGATATTCTTTTAAGATCACAGTCATTATTGCTATAATTTGAGAAGAGTTAAAAGGCAGATAACTTGCAAAAGGTTACATGATAATTCAAATTCAAACTAGAGTATAGGTGATTGATAGAGGGTCCTCTTTTAAAAATAGATTTTTACAGGACCCAGGGCCCCAGGAGCCTGAAAGGTAACAAAGACAATGGAGAAGTGGTTATCATGATAGTTCTCAAAGATTGAACTTGATATGAAGAAACCAGGTCCAAAAACCTAGTATTATAATATATTAGTTTATTGTTTCCACACCCATCACCGTGCTCTAAAATGCCTGATTAAATATTGTGTTTATTTCCTTGAGCAAATGCTAGTCTACTTCATCTAGGACGGCCATACCACCACCACCATTACTACCACCAATGGTTAGCTCAGCACATATGGGCTCTCAATAGCAGTTTTGTTAAATTAAAAGAAGACGGGTTGATAGTCCCAGGACTTAATTCCATAAAAGGCTAACACTATATCAACATGATTATTTTTAAAGCAAAATGCATATTCTGCTCATTTGTTGCACTGTGACTTTTCTCAATGTAGTCTTTTATAAGTAGGAGTGGTTGATCCCTCTTACTTGCTTTCTAGATATTCAAAGTTATACCTCCACATAATTATAAGTCCTTTTACTATCTATTAGATACACTAAGAGCAATAATGTTTCAAAGTTTTTGATGGTGGCTATCGGACTGCTAGCAGTTATGGTTCTTCTGAAAGAAAAATCCACTTTACTTTGATTGCTATTATAGTTCAAAAAATATTGATCTATGCCTGCTTGGAAACTCTTTTAAACAGGTAGCTACAGAGGTTTAGACAAAAATCTATATTCCACTTTGTTCTTTCATTCAAGGTACTTCAAAGGAAAATGTTTAAAAAATATACAGGTTAAGTGAGGTTGCAAGTGAACAATGCTATGTTGAGTCTCCTTATAAAAAATAATGCTTTCTAATACTTTCATTTCACTGTTCTGTTATTAGATTATAAGCTCCTAAGGAAATAGGGTCATATATTTTTAGTTGACTCTATATCAAGTTTAGTTTATTTCGCATGAGATTAGTGTGACTGTTGCTATGCACGGAGTATTTGTTTGGTGTGTACCATTAGAGTGTTTTGTCAATAGCGTTTCTCTGCTTAGAATAATGTCAAAGGCCCTTCACATTGCACACAAGAGTAGCTTCACATCTCCACAACTTCATGTCTCACCTGACACGTTTTACACCCAAACTCCAGCCATACTGAACTACTTGAGTTTTTCCAGATGTGCTGTCTTGTTCATGCTATCATTCCTTTGGCCAAGCTTCTAACTACCACCACCCCACCCGCAACACACATTCATCCATGAAAATTAGCCAAATCTTAGTCATGTTTCAGTTTATATGATCTCTTTTTGTTTTTCTACTCCTGAGCAGGATTGTTCATTTTTTTCCTCCATGTTTCCAATATATCTTATTCTAAAATTACATTATTTATCATAATTTATACATATATATATATGCCTTTCTTTTTTTTAACATACAATAATAAATTATCTTACTGACCTCTATATTCCCAACATTGAGGACATAGTACATTTCAAAGACAATTTTTCTTGAGCGATAATAGATGATTGAATGAATAAATGAATGAATGTATAAATTAAAAAGGTCATTCTACCTCAAAAATTAATAATGAAGCTATCTATAATTGGCCAACTTACTGGATAATGGCATCTACTGATTTGAGATTTCTACAATGAAAGTGCTCTTGAGTGTATCTCTAGGCTACCTAGTCCCAAGCTGAGGGCAAAGACTAAGGAGTTGCTTTGAAAGACCTTAAGTATATAAACATTGGGTCAAGTTTTAAGGGTTCTACCTCAAGGCAAGTCAAAGAGGAAGATCCACTTATCACTTCATGTGTCATCTTTAATAGTCTAAACCATAACATACTCACTATGTCAGAATACATAAGAAATGCATTAAATTTCCAAAATCATCTCAGAGTTTCAAAACATTTACATTTTGTAGCAAAGGTATTGACCAGAGTATAGTCCATTCTCTTTCTCTTAAAAATATGTGCTAAGGAATTTTAAAAAAATGTACCCTAAATACATCTATTTAGCAGCTTTTATAGACTGTGTGTTTTCTAAGGGCAGAGAGTATGATATGTACCTTTTTGTTATGTAGCGGGGGGAAATTGCTCCTCTACCCTCTTAAAGTTTCTGACTAGGCCCAAGAAACTGCCATAAAACAGATTGACAGCAGAAAATTATACAAATCTTATTAAAATTTTATACATACATGAGAGTCCTCACAAGAAGTGAAGATCTGAAAAAGTGACCAGTGCAAAAAGCTTACATATTTTTTAGACAAAGAAATGATAAATTTGTGAAGAAATGACAAGACAAAGGTGTTTGGGCAAGGCATAGTAAATTGTGGGGAGTGACCCAGAGATACAGTGGGGAACATCAGTAGAAGACAAGGGTTATTTTAGTAAGTTTATTGTACAGATTCATTTCAGTGTTAATTTCCACTCTGGTGATAAAAATTTCCAGTCTCTGGTACATCTTTCTCATGGGAAATTTTATGGTCTCTCTCATGGGAAATTTTTTAGGTAGAAAAAGAGGAGGTCAGAAAGTCATGGGCATCTGCTGTTTCTCAAGTGCTTTCGGATCAAAATAATCAACATGCCAAAGTGGCATATTTTGGGGGGGCCTGTCCTAAAGTACTTCAGTGTTCATAGTTTTTAGCACAGTTCCTTGTACACAGTGGATGCTCAGTAAAAATTGAACTGAAATGAATTGATCATACTTTTAAGTTGATGAGACTAGTTTTTATTTAAATTTCCTGACCTAAACCACTTACCATCATCAAGAATTGTGTGCATGTGTGTGTGTGATAGTGTGTGTGTATGTATGTGTGTGTTTTAAATTGATGCCCATCGTGTCCCATCAAATTTTTTTGTACATGAAATAAATTTATAAGTTAGGGAACTATTAGGTTAGAGCAGTTCTCAATTTTGGAGTTGTCATATTGTGGAGTGTTTCAAAGTGTTATGAAATTTCAATAAATATGTTACTAATAGTAAATAATATTTGAAGTACCGACATTTATAAATTATTTCTTTTTAATTAAATTAGAGAATAATTATTCTTATCCATAAAAATAACCTTAGTCCCACACTTTTGTATTTCAATGTGCTCTCTTGAGAGAGAAAGAAAGAGAGAGAAAGAAGATAAGGGTTATATTTATTGAGCAGGGTCTTGCATAAAGTCCCAGGAAACTCACTGCCAGAACAAAGTCTGATAATCACTGGGGTAGAGCAAAATGCTACATGACCCAAATTCACAGGTCCCCTTCCTATGACGGCTGGCAAACTCCTCGTCTGTGTCCACAGATGTTACCTGCAGGTCCTCCAATCATCCTCTAAATTTATGATGTGGGCAATGAGATGACAGTATATAAATGGATTGTCATAAATACATCAGTATGACTACTAAAAACTCCAAATTAATGATATTTCAAGTACTGTCATATTTAGGACCAAAGAAAATCATATTGTTTTTATCACAGATAAAGAGCTCCTAATTCTACTAAACATATTAAGGTGTACAATAATTTTTAAAGTTAAATATGATTAAGAATTAAGTATTTTTTAGAGTACCTCTATTTGCTGTATCTCCAAAGAGTGTATGATTTAACTACTGGCTGCAGATGTTAATCTATACCAGCTCTGTGCAAAATGGAAAACCTAGTCTCAGGGTATATTTGCCACCATACTGAATTTTGCATATTTTTTCTTAATATTTTACCTAATATGAAGCATTTTAAATGTCAGAATTTTCACCACGAGTGTAAAACACTTTACACATTTATTGTTGCAAATATATCCTTCATTACTTTCCCTGGGCAGTTATGGATTTCCTTCTCAAAATCTTTTTAAATGTTGATTACAGTCTCATTTGTTTTAGATGCTTGAAGGTGAGACCTAGTTTAACTCACAAGGTCTTTTCTGGCTGTATGATTTTATATTTCACAACCTTTGTAAGCCCGTTGCTAAGGTAATGAGATTCCCAAGAGCCTTCTTAACATTAAGAATCAGCAAAACTGCAAGTTTTACAGATCGCTTTCTTTTAACCTACACCGTTTCTCTGTGAAGCACTTGAATTACAGTGTCAACTGTTGCCAAGGCAGAGATTGATCAATGAGTAGTTCCATGTCATTTTAAGGCCAGATGTTACTCTTTGGCTGGAAATCTGATTGAATTTAAAATTAGGGTTTACTACTTTAGGCATCAAAGATCAAAGTTACTTGGTCACTAAAAAGAAAAAAAAAAAAGATGTTGAAAAAGCCCTGTTTCTACAAATTTCAGCCACTGCCATTTAAACTTGTATTTCCAATATTGCTCTTTACTCACTGCATGACAGCAATCTGAGTGCTCTGCTTATACTTCCTCTGACCTCCTGTCCTCATTTATTTCAGCACCTCTTTCCCTGCTTCTGATTTCTTTGCCTGCACAGCAGGGAAGAAAAAAAGCAGAACCATGTGCTCTGTGGGTGCTAACCTCTGACTCTGGGATGGATACTTACTTTGTTCCTTCCAAATTTAGTTGTGAATGATGCACAGATATTTAACTGACACACAGTAGAGGCAACATTTGTTAAAGAAATCCAAAACCCATTTTATATTCTGAAAGAGAAAATTACTACGAGATAACAAAATCAAGTATCAGTGGGATGCTAACTAAATTCTTTTTGTGGAGAATTGGTATTTCAATGGTAAAGTATATTTTATCAGTAAGAGACCCTGTAAGAAACAAATGGCACATTCATACAGGGTATGCGTGGGCAGAGCTAAAAGAAACTAACAAGGGGTTGTACAATCTCCTTAGCTAGGGACAGCAGGGAGCCGTTTTTACCTTCAGGAAACATAACCACAGCTCAGAGGACAGCTATATGGAGAGGGCTGCCTGACATAAAAGTAGTTTTCAATAAAGGGACACAGCCATCACACAGTGATCAGACAGAGGAGCTGGGGAGAAGTATCCTACTACACTCTCCTCTTGACCTTTACACACCTTATTCCTGCCAAAATGCCACCTGTTGCCTGACAATCCCCCATTACCCACAGAAAGCAGGATAGCACAGCTGATCCATGTGGATCAGCTTTTACCCCAACTCTGGAAGTGGGTGAGTGGGGTGGGAGGAAAAAAGCAGGACAAAGAAGGACGGATAATGGTTCTCAATGGATATCCAGCATTTATATCTTTTAATTACAAGACAACTATAAAATTTAATTTATTCAAAAGACATAGCTGGAATATGTATCACCCTATGATTTTCTATATATGTAGCTTTTCTCTAACTATGGTATTTTGTGATTGTGATTGTTTATATTGTTTGTTAATAGAACCACATCATTTTGTGTATACTTTATTGCCTTCTTTACTTCTTTATTACACAACTATTTCTTGAATATTAGGCTCTCAGAGATGGTATAGTGCTAAAGAACTCATATTCTGGGACCACACTGACTGATTTCAAATCCCGGCTCTACCACTTACAATTTGTGTGACTTTAGATGAATTACTTTACCTTTTTGCGTCCTCATAAGGCTATGTGTCAGGATTAAATGTAACGGCGTAGAACTTTGCCTTACACACAAATTATATATAAATGTTTGTTATCACCATGTGTACAGACAGTTGAAATGAAAAGCAAATAAAAGCTCATGGAAAGATACATTGAGTAAATAAATAATTATAATAAAATACCTGGACCAGTATAAGTATGTCCCAAGGCCTGTAGAAGCCCAGAGAAAAGAGCAACTAACCGTGCTTGCAAGCTCAGGACAGTGTTTATGGAGGAGATACAGTTTGATCTTGAGAGATAAGTAGGAGTTTGTCCACATTTTACACACTAAGAGAATGCCTTCTTTCCAGGCAGAGAAGATGGCATACCTAAGGGCATGGAGACACGAAAGGGAACAACAAATATCTCAACATGTCTGACACTTAGGTTGCTTGTGGGGAAATGGTGGGAAGGGGGACTAGAGAGGCAAGAAATGTTTAGATCATGAAGGGCCTTCCATGGTAAGTAAGTTGAAGAAATCCGAATAGTTCTAAAATCACCTTTGTACTGTGCAGAGATGGAATTAATGTGCTGAAGCAATAAAGATAAAAACTTCTCTTAAAATCAGTGTTACCATTCTTTCCCTTCCAATACTGGACTTAAGTTATTCTTCCTCTTAGTTCAATTATTCCAGTACTTGGCTCACAATACTTCTCTCCACACCTTTTCTCAAGCAGCATGGAACAATGGAAAAGAGCATAGGCATTGGAAATCTTGTAGATTCCAACTGGTAACATTAAGAGAGGAGCCAAAAGGAGTGATCATGAGTGTCACTTCTGCCACATTCTATTTGTTAAAAGCTAGTCAATAATCCTGAGAAATAATCAAAGGGAGGGGAATTTGACTCCACCTTTCAATAGGAGGAGGAGTATTAAAGAATTTTCAGACATGTTTTAAAACCACCACAGAACCATTTGAGAACAAGTTGCAAACACAATGCCTTATCGCTCCCAAACACTCAGTTTGAATTGCACCAAAACAAAGACTCTCTCTTATATAACCACAAAACAACCATCCAAATCATAAAATCAACATTGATACATCACTGCCAAAAAATTTCACTAACTATACAGAGGAAAAAAAAGTCTCTTTTTCTTCCTTGTCCAGGATTAAATCCAAGAACCTGCATTATATTGCTGTCATGTCTCTTTCATTTCCTTCAACCTGGATGAGTTCCTCAATTTTCCCCTATCATGACCTTGATAGTTTCAAATAATACAGGCCTTTCCTTCTCTCATATATACCTCAGTCTGGGTCCATCCAATCTTTTCTCGTATTAAGACATAGACCATGCATTCTTGACAGGATTATCACAAAAATGATGCTTATCTTCTCAGGTGATTACATCAGGAGGCAAACACTACCAATATATCCTGCATTGGTTATTTGATCATTGATCACCTAGTAAAATTGATGTCTTCCAGATTTTTCCATGGCAACATCACCATTTTCACCTTTGTAATTGATGCATGTTTAACAGAGAGGTAATATCTTGTTTTTTTTTTTAATCAAACATTGGCCCAGAAGCCAAAACCACTGTGATGGTTGCTAAATATATTTTTTTTTCTTTTCATCCATTCTACATTTATTAACTGTCATGCTACATGGAGAAAGAGTTTTTCCTATGTCTCATTTATTTATTCATTTGTTTATATTAATATCAGTATGAATTTATGTATTTAAATTTTATTCAATGTGTTTTAATTTGTCATTATCATTGTTTTTATGTTTAAATTGCTCCAGAATGGCCAGTGGACCTTCTTCCTGTATGTCCTATGTCCTTTTGATACATCCGCATCATCATTCTTTAAGTGCTTCCTTTTTATTTTTTATTTTTTTTGGACATGACAAGGTGTTCCAGGCTCATATGGTCCTTTTCCTCACCCAGCCCCTAGAATTAGCCTCTCTGGTTCCTTTTAGTGAAGAATGGTATGTAGAAACCAAAATCTGCATATTCAATGTTGTTGCTATAGAGGTTTATTGCTTTTAGGACTCTCCGTGGATGGAGCTAGAAAATATATGTACATATGTGTGCATGTGTGTGTGTGTGTGTGTGTGTGTATGACATATGGCATATAGTCATATATATGTTGCACATTCATATCTATCTATATTTATATTTTAAATATGAGTTCACACCAGTTTCTCCAATTCCAGTTCAACCCCTCAGAAACCTTTGCAGTAATATCTAATTCCACATTTTTAAATGCCCTTTTCGATAGTGAGAAGTCTACCTACTCTTATCCTCAATATATTTACAATTCTCACCCCCTCCATACGTAGTTTATCTCCCAACCTTGGCTGACTCCTTGGCCTTGCTTTGACTTGTTTGGCGCCAGCCACACCACCACCTACTTGACCCTACTGTCTCCTTAATCCCTGGTGCCACCATCACTGCCACCTTACTCTAACCAAGCCTAAGAGAAGGGAAGGGGAAAGACTTCATACCTTTATTGATACTGTTCCCTCTACCCGGGATGCTCTTTCCTTCTTGTCTTTCTCGATCTGTTCAGTGAGATCATTCTGATGATAGCTCAAGGGTGACCTCTTCTGTGCAGTCTTTATCTATTTAAGAACTTCCAACTTTAAGGAGACTTTGCTAATACCTCCTTTGTGCATTCAATTAAGGACGGGGGTCCCATTTTGTTTGTCTTTATATCCCTAGTGCTTTGTATTATTTTTGATACTTCTTAGAAACTAAATAAATATTTCATAAATGGATAACTAGAGAATGAAAATTCCTCCACAGTAGCATGGTGATTAAGACTTTTCACGACTTATATGAAATTGGGCAAGTTACTTCTTTGATCTTCAGTTTTCTCATCTATTAAGGAAAGTGAGAATAGTTGCTTCATAGGGTTGTTATGAGGACTACATTACATAATGAATATTTTTTAAAAAATTTTTATAGTAACAGCACAGTTTCAGTGCTCAATATATGATAGCTATTATTTATAATTGTTCTATGTACATATCTATACTATAGCACTTATCTATTGCCTACTAATTATTTGTTCAGATAGAAGTCTTACCTCCTGGATAGAAAAAATTTCAAAAGCAATGACACATAATAAGTGAATGTTTATTTCACTTACTGCGTATTGTTTTTCAGTCTATGTTGGAGAGTATTGTGGCTTCAAAATTACACTTTTATTTAAAAATATATTCTTGATTTTAAAGAATTCTGTCTTAAAGGAGCAAAAAAAAAAAAGTGGTTTCAAAATAGTAGATTAAGCACTCACTCTCAACCCTAACCCAAAGATGATAGAAAACATATACAAAAATATAATAATGCTTAAGAATAGGAAGAGTAAAATCTCAGTTGTTTTGAGGCTGTAGGGGAACCTTAAGATAATATAAACATATAAAGATATATGTAAAAAATAGAAGTAAGCTGAGAGTTTCATGAACCAATGCCACCATGGAGGGTGCCACTGCAGCTTATGCATAGGAAGCCATTGTGCATCGGGGCCAGGAAGGGGGCCGCTGGCAATCCTGAGAAACTGCAGCTGATTGTCACAGAGGAAAATATTTCAGCAACAAAGCCAAATGCCCAGGAATAAGAGTTCAGTGTAGTTATCAAGAGGGAAGCCTCTCCAGCTCAGGATGAAAACCACAAAAGTAGACTGCACCAAGATCAATACTGGGAGGAACTCACACTCAGAAGCAAAGCAGGCGTGCAAGATCTGCATAGTTTATAGAGAAGCAAGCAAATAAAAATATTTATTTGACAGCTTGCTCAAATACACTGTTGTGTTCTCCCCAAACTACTTCATCCTGCACCTTTTCATCATAGATTTAACAACCATTATGCTTCACTGAATATATTTTCAAATATGCTACTTTTAAAAGAAAGTTCCCTCTGCTACTTTCTAAGTACACTTTTCCTTATACCCAAGGAAACAGAGTTAAAAGAACAATCATAAAATATTTTTAAATAATTAATTACATTATACATCCTCTAAAAATAAAGGGGGAAATTGTATTCATGAAGAAATAACAGGGGCTTATGAAACAATAAGAAGTAATAACAATCATTAAATGCCTAGGAAATTACAACATAATTTTTCAACATATAGGGATTTGGAATTAGATAAAACTGGACAGTGAATTAGTAAACTGAAATTTATAATATATATATATATATGGAATTCTTCTAGAGTACAAAATAGAGAATTTTAAAAAATGAAAATTTGAAAGGTCTCGAGCAACATGAAGGCTAAATCCCAAATTCCAATATTCTATGTGAGGGAGTTTCAGAGAGATGAGACTATGTAAGAAATAATATTTTTAAAAGAAATAATGGTAATGGTTTCCTAGAACTGGAAAAAAAACACAAATTATTTGACAGAAGTAATCTATCAAGCACTAAGTTAAAAAAGTAGATTTAAAAATCAGTACATTGAAAAACACCAAATCTGAACAGGCATCCTAAATCTAACAGGAAGGGAGGGGAGGGAGCAGGGAACAGATTAATTATGAAGAAATTAAAATCAGTTTGGTATCGTATTTCTCATCAGGAATACTGGATGAATAGAAGACCAGGGAAAAACATCTTCAAAATGTCAAGGGAAAATAACTTTGAATTAAAATTCTATACCTCACTAACTATCGTTCAAAAATGAGTGCAAAATAAAGATATTTTTAGATAAAGAAGGACCTATTCTTTCAATAGCAGAAACAACTTTCATTAGAAGGTATAAGAGTAATAAAACTCTGTGAGCCTACCAATAATGTCACCCCACAATAACCTAGCTTTTAAGCACCTGTATTTCCTGCTCAACCTTTTTTTCATATAATATCTATCTCTTTCTAAAATAAGATGTTATTTATTTATTGTTTATAGTTTGCAAATCTATGATGGAATACATGCTTCCAGAGAGCTGGAATCGTTATTTATTCATTGGTGTATCCCAAATACCTAGAACAGCGTCTGACACATATAATTACAGTAGTCCCCACCTATTCATGGGGATGCATTCCAAGCCTCCCAGTAGATACCTGAAACTACAGATAGTACTGAACCCTATAAATACTATGTTTTTTCCTGTCGATACGTACCTATGACAAAGATTAATTTGTAAATTAGATACAGTAAGAGATTAACAGTAATAACTAATAAACTAGAACAATTATGACAATATACTACTATAATAAAAATTATATGAATGTGGCTTCTCTCTCTCAAAATATCTTTCTATACTATACTCACCAGTTTTCAGACCACGGTTGATCTTGAATAATTGAAACCTTGGAAAGCAAAACATGGATAAGGGGGACTACTATATAAAGTGATCAAATTAATATTTGCTGCATAAACTGAATAACTGATGATAGCTTAAAATATCGATTCAACCTTAACAAAATGTGGTAAAATCCACATTTTCCAAACATTTGTTAATGTTTGGAACATTAACAAACTTCTTTTAGAAACTGTCAGAGCCAGTAGACAAAAAATAATTAAGGATATAAATTATTTCAATTTGACCAATATAACAAATTGAATTGAATATATTTCACTGATTTGTCCACTGTGAGACCTAAATATACATATACTGAATACTAAAGCAATAACATTCGAAATCAAAACCAAAATTATAGCCCAATTCATAAATTTTAAAACACTATGAAATTATTTTTGAGTTAAAGAAATCAAAATGGAAACTACAAACTATTTACAAGTGAACAATAAAAGCTTTCCATATCGAAGCAGTACCCTAGAGAAAACTTATAGACTTTAAATTTGTTTTATTTTTAGGAAACAAGAAAGGTTGAAAATGAATAAACTAATAAAAATGCCCTAAGATTTCAACTAAAGAAGGTATTAATAGAAAAAAGAATAACAAAGTAATCCAAAAGAGAGTTGAAGATGGAATCCAAAAAGATAAAAAGAAAGATGTTTAAATAAAATCAAAACAGTAGAATGGATCAACAAAGGCAAAAGCTGGTTCTTTAAGCAGACTAATAAATCTGATAACCCTTTGAAACAGGAACAAAGAAAACCAGGAGAGTAAACACAAATAAATAGCATTAGGAGTGAGAAAGATTTATGACGTATTTATAACGGAGATATTTTAAAATTCTCTAACACAGTTCTGTTACTGCTAAACTGCTAACCTGGCAAAAACCTTGGAAAATGTCACTTCTGTAACATATATAAATTGCCAATATTAGTCCAAAAGTAAAATAAAATAAAATAAAATACTTCAATGGAACAAAAAACCTTAGAAGAACTTGAAATGTTAGTCAGATGACTACCTTAAAATTACCAGACTCAGCCAACTTTTTTGGGTGAGTTCTAACACTCAAGAATCCAGTTTTTTTGCTGCTGTGGTTATAAAAATTAACCTAAAGACTAGTAAAATATAAAAAATTACTAGTTCATTTCCTTGATTTTAGAAGTGGATTGTAACAGCACAAGAAAATAAATTATAGATCAATGTCACTTACAGATAAAAATATCTAAATAAAATACTAATCAAATCCAGTGTTTTAAAGGAATCATTATAACCGTCTATGGTTTCTGCTAAGGATATGAGGTTGTTCAAAAGTATCTCTAAAGCATATTGTTTGGTTAAAAAAGGAACAAGGTATAGAATAATACTGACAGTATAAGTTAAAGTATAATACATATATACAACAATACTATATGGTCTTTGTGGGGAGTATTTTTATATTTATATAAATACAGATGCCAGTGACAATCCCAGATATTTGAAGTTTCTTTGGATACACCTCAAAAGGGTGTTTTAATGGTGTTCTTAAAAGAATTTCCTTTTATTTTATTTTATTTTATTTAATTTTTAGAGACAGAGTCTCACTCCGTTGATCAGGCTAGAATACATTGGAAAGATCCTAGCTCACTGTAACCTAAAACTCCTGGGCTCAAGTGATCCTCCTGCCTCAGGCTCTTGAGTAATTAGCATTACAGGCAGGTGCCACCTTGCCAGCTAATTTTTTTTTATATTCCTATTTTTAATTTTCTTTTGTAGAGATGGGCTCTACAAAAAGACACAGGCTTTTTTGCCCAGGTTGTTCTCAAACTCCTGGCCTCAAGCCATCCTGCCTCAGCCTTCCAAAGTGCTGGGATTACAGAGTTGAGCCACTGCATCCAGCCTTTCTTAAAATATTTTTTTCAATCTTTTCTAATTCGTTCAATAAAGATTTATCAAGGAACATAGTGCAGCTGAATAATTCGGATAATTTAGAACACAAATTGATTGCTCCCATTGAGTAGCATTTTTTGTGCCTTTTTTTTTTTTTTGGTTGTTTGTTTGTTTGTTTTTTATCTAGTTGGGGAAGTAATTTAGCCAACAGGTACCAGAGAAAGTAACAGATGCTTGATTAGAGATATTAATTGACTTATGTAGGAGCATAGAGGCAGGAAATGTTCTCTCATGTACTAGTCATGATCCAAGGATTTGCTGTATTGTGTAGAGGTTGCAAGAATAAGGAAAGTTTTTGGGTTTGGGGGAAATATATGTATGTATATGTATGTGTGTATGTATGTATATATGTAGTACAGACAGAAAATCTGAGTTCTTATAACTGTTTTGTTAGGTACATAGCCTCTGGCAACCTCATTAGCTCTGATGACCTCAGATTCCCCACATACAAAAAGAAAGAAATATTAATACAACATTATGTTTCCTAAAGATCATTTCTTCAAAACATACCCATAAGAGTGGCAAAAGAAAAACAAATTAGGATTGGGGAATATGTTTATCTTTTATTCTGAAATATCTCCATAATAGAGAGTATATATTTACTAAACTTGTAGTATGTGTATCATATGTCTGCAACACTTGGAAGGTGACTTTTATCTTCTAATTTTACAGAAATTGAGAAAGAAAGCTGTGGCGATCCTGGTACACCCTTATATGGAATTAGAGAAGGCGATGGGTTTTCTAATCGTGATGTTTTAAGGTTTGAGTGCCAGTTTGGGTTTGAATTAATTGGAGAGAAATCCATTGTTTGTCAAGAGAATAACCAATGGTCTGCAAACATACCCATCTGTATCTGTGAGTACCAAATGCTTTACTTCCAGACAGCATATGTTACCCTGTCCTTGCATATAATTGCTTTTGTAATTAATTGCAAAGAACTGGAACCGTGTAATTATTTTTGGATGAGTAGCACTTTGTGATACTATCTTTAACAAGTGTGCTTATGCCAAATTATAAATTTTATTACAGATTTAAATAAAGTTAACATAGTTCACTTAGTAATTGTAAAATATATATAATATGTGTTCTTATAACACTTTATTTAATGGCATTTTATATTTTATAGATAGCATACTTCTTATGGAAATTACACATCTGAACTAATTCTAATAGACTCATTTTAACAAGATAGTATATGCTTATTTGTAATCAAAAGCACTTAAAATATTTAAAGCTTATACTCTATGTATAATGCATTAACTTATTTTTGCTTGTAGATGTTCACACTAATGCATAAGGTACCATTTATTTATATTGGACATAGTACAATTCATTAACATTTATGATATAGAATATGCTTGAATTAAAAGAACATATTTCTCTAAATACATTAAGACATTCCAGTTTAACTACAACAAAAATATAATTTGTATTATCTATTGATGCACTTTAAGGTTTAATTAAATACTATCTTCATTATATTACAACAAAGTGGGTATTTTTAGAATCTGGCAGAAATTTTTCTAATTAATAATAATATATTATGTTTGCTTTTCATTAAGTCTAAGAGAGGAAGAGTGCAAGAACCCTTTAACAAACTCTTTTATTTTAGGAGCAGTTCTTATCTTTAACCAAGATCACCCTGTTAAGTTCTTGTTGTGAGGGAAAAAAATACATTGTTCACATCATCTAAAGTTTAATAATACTTCAAAAGACTTAAATGAAGATCTTTAATTCAAGATGTTCTTCCAGGAAGATGATGTTAGCTTAATACTGGAGAATACATTAATATAATATACCAAACCAAAAATAAAAAAAATTAACAGCATTTTAATGGATGCCAAAATGCATTTAGTGAAAATACTTAAAATATTGCTGACTGAAACCAATTTTAAAAAAATTCTTAAAAATCTGGAAATACATTTTTCTATTTTAAAAATAATTAAGTTTGGTATTCTGATTTATAGTAAATATGTAGCAATTAATAATGTTCCTATGTACTAGAAACAACTAATTCGAAAATGTATTTGGAAGAGAATTTATTTAGTAAAAGCAATTATAAAATACATAGAAATCATTCTTACATACATCCAAATAACTCATACAAAGAAAATCATAGAACTTGATAACAAAAGGAAATTTTACGAGAACAAAATACATATAGATGCCATGCTCCTGAATAAAAAGACATTATGTCAAATAAATAAATTTTACAGAAGTTGGTTTGCAACTTTAATCAAAATCCTAATAGTTTCTTTGGGAACTTGACCTAATATGTCGACATACAGCTAAGTAAAAAAATGGGCAAGAATAGAAATGAGAATTTTGTAAAAGCAAAGTGTTCATATGGATACTAAAGCATAATATTAAGTTATAAAATAACACACTTGGTCAAAGAAAGTTACATAAAAACTACATCAGATATAATTAGTGATTTAAAATACGATATAAACATCTACTTATCTCTCTGTTAAGGGAGATTAAGGTGGTGACTTTGGTAAACTCTTGCCCCAAATAAGGATCATATAGATCAGGAGTTGGCAAACAGGTTGTGTACCAAATTCAGCCTGCAGCCTGGATTTGCAAATAAAGTTTTACTGGAACTAACGAGGCATTTTCATTTACTGATTGTCCATGACTGCCTTCCAGGTACAATGGCAGAATTAAGTAATTGCAAAAGAGCTCATATGGTTTGGTAAAGCCAAATTACTTCCTGTTCCTTTACAGAAAAACTTTTTTTTTTCCCTAGTTTAGATGAAGAGTTATAGAATCAAATGATTCCAGGATGCAGGCAGGTAAAAGAGTGAAGAGGGAACATGAGTAAGTAGTTGCACTCCCATTTTGGAAGGGGTAGGTAACGGAAGTGTCTTAACTTTTCAAGAGGAGCTAGAACTAAAGATTATTTTCCCCCTCAAATGTGAAATATGATGATTTTAAAATGTGATTTCAGATTTTTTTGGAGGGTAGAAGAAAATGTAATCAAATCAAACACATTTGCAATCTGGATTCACCCAAGGGCTATTAGTTTGCAAGCCCTGGTTTAACCCTAAAATTATACTGAAAAAGAAAATTTAAGGTACAAAACATTTTTTAATGATAAAAATTACATATATAGGAATATTTATAGGTAGATATTGTTATGCTTATGTCTTTATATTTGTGTAGACACAGAAATGGATATTGATCTAATTTCTGGATATTAACAAAAGATCTGATCTTAGAAACAATGCAAAAAATATGAAAGATTATTTTTAATACTCAAAACAAATTATACTAAAAATATTATTAAAATAAAATAATGGGAAATAGTTGTATGAATAGTATCAACTAAGAGGTCATAATCTTAAATGGCCAGAGTTCATGAACAGATAATTCCAAAACAAAGAGAAAAATACAAATGTCTAATGAAATATGAGAAATTGAGAAATCTTCAACTTCGCTAGTAGTCAAAGACATATAAATTAAAACAATGAGATGTCATTTTTTCTTATCAAATTAAGAAAAATAAAATAATCATAATATTTACAGTATTTTATGCTGGCAAGAGTACTGTATTCTCTAATATATTTCCATTACACTTCAGTACAAGTTGATATAACTTTTCTAAACATAAATTTAACAAAATGTTCTGAGGCTTAAAGTTCATATCCTTTGTCATTCTAATTGCTTGTTTTAAAAAATTGTATCTCAAGGAAAATTATTAGCAAAGAAAGCTTTCTTCATAAAGATGGTCAGTGTTATTTATATTTCAAAAAAATTAAAAATACAATTCTAAATGTTAAACATTAGAAGAATAGTCAGATAAATTTTTTCACATCCATATAAATAAATGGGGTGAGTGGTTTTAAATGATGAATATAAATTATTTTTAATGGCCTGAAAAACTCACGTATTAAATATAAGGAAAATAGAATCTGGTACAACATTGTATGGATTCAATTTTGTTAAAAATATGTATTAAAAACACTAGAAGAAAATACATCAATATTTTAATTTTGATTTCCTTAGAGTGATAGATCATTTTCTTTTTATTTCTTTATCCTTCCTCTGCTTTCTGAAAGTTCTATGTGAACCTTTAAATCAGATGTTTTTAAAAGTTAAAAAAGAAAATGGGGACAAGGGAAAGACTTCATATTAGTGTGTTGTAAGAGCTCTCATTTAGCTGTTCTTTTAGTGTTAGCCACTAATGATGGCTATTAATAAAAGTTAATTCATCTCTTCATTTGTGTTGTAAACTATCAGAGTCTCCCATGGCTATGACAGGAATGAAACTCAACTAGTCACTACCCCAACTCTGAGTTTTTCTCTGAGCTACAGGATCCTAGTTCTATTAATATCCACATATTTTTTGTCTTCAGTCATTTTACAAGTCTTATTGCTTTCTGTTAGAATCTCTGTACATTTCTTTGATATATTTTTAAACACCAAAACTAAAACTTTGTGTAGCACTCTAACACAAACATGATAAATGTCAAAAAACAGTTATTACTCCAATTAAATTTTTGTGCATATATAAGGATGTAGTCTTAAGTTCATCCAGAGTACTAGTTGCCTTTTTCAATATGTAAAAATGGTAACCTTTTTGTTCTGTTTTATATGATAATTTATTATTATATTGTTTAATATTATTTTATCAAACTGCTAATTGATTATCATAATTGTAGAATATGAAAAAAATAAGGTAAAATATTATTGTTGAATATATATTGTATTTTATAATCTTCCTATTTTACCAGTTCCCTGCCTCTCTAACTTCACTGCACCAATGGGAACAGTTCTTTCTCCTGATTACCCAGAAGGGTATGGAAATAATTTAAATTGCATCTGGACAATAATCTCTGATCCAGGGAGCCGGATACATCTTTCTTTCAATGACTTCGATCTGGAATCCCAGTTTGACTTCCTTGCTGTTAAAGACGGTGACTCTCCAGACTCTCCAATTCTCGGAACCTTTACAGGGGCTGAGGTGCCTTCCCATCTTACAAGTAATAGTCATATACTGCGATTGGAATTTCAAGCTGACCATTCAATGTCAGGACGTGGCTTTAACATAACTTACAACAGTAAGTTTCTTTTTCCATCTAACATATTTCTACAAAGTAGAACTCAAAAAGGATCACAAAAACCAGCTCTAGTGTTGCACAAGCCATAGCAGGATGATCATTTAGTCCTTCATTTCTAACCACATTTTATTCTTCATCGTAACATTTCTCTCTGTTTGTGAGAGGCCTTTAAGGAACATTAAGAAAGTATGTTTCAAATGTAATTATGTAAGCCAATATAGTTTTCAATATTATGTCAGCCAATGTATTTATTGTATATTAGCATAAACTCAAACCTACCTACCATACATCACATACTTTGTTCTGTTGTTTGTATGCAGACATAAAAGGGAAATAAATCTTTCCTTCAAGATATTCATAAACCAATAGGGACTTCAGACAAATAATGATAGCACAGAATTATAACTCCAAAGAAAAAATCTACAAGACAACAAAAGCATCATAAAGAAGGAAATCCTTACCTTTGGGGCATTGGACCACTGAGCTGAGTTAGCAATGCTACTATGGGGAAAAATACTTTAGTGATTAAGAATATTAGCTTTAAAGTCAAAATATACAACTTCAGATCTTGGCTTTGTTACAATTGCAGGTTTTATAACTGAGCTGCAGTGTACCAATCAGTAAAACCACAATGAGTTGCTGTAAGGAATAAATTAGATAATGTATTATTTATATTAGGTCATTAAATCTGATATGTCTGATTTTGAATTAAAAGTTTAGTTTATTATATCTCAAACAAGAAGCAGTATGAGTAATCCAAGTATGCACCTAAACTATCAACACAGTTTTGCCATCTTAACAGTAGTTTGTATGTGCCAGTAGTGAAGAAGCCTGGAGACCAAATGGCAATGAAATCACTAAAGGTGTTTTCCACAGCTTGTTGAAAACTGAATATTTTTCCTTGCAAGAAGGGGTCCAACACCTGCAAGATGTGTAATCAGCTGGTGCAAGGTCCGTGAATTTGGTAAATGACAGAGAGTTTCCAAGTCCAGCCTCTGTAGTTTGAGCAGTTGTTTGTGCAACATGTTGAGTGTTGTCTTGCAAGAGGATTGGCCTGTCTTTATTGACCAATCTTGGCTGCTTAATTGCAAGCATCTTCGTGAAATGCATCCAACTGGTTGCAATAGACATCCACTGTAACCGACTGACCAGGTTTCATGATGGTCAGTGGATAATGCCAGCACCGGACCACCAAACAGACACCATTAGCTTTTTTTTTTTTTTGGATTAATATTAGGTTTTGGACTGTGTTTGGGCACTTCATCTTTATCCAACCATTGTGCCAAACGCTTGCGATTGTCAAAAAGAATCTATTTTTTATCACAGTTAACAATATGATGTAGAAATGGTTCACCTTTATGTTGTGACAGCAATGAAAGGCAAAGCTTCAAGACAATTTCTCTTCTGATGCTCATTTATTGCATATGGAATCCATCTATCCAGCTTCTTTACCTTGCTGATTTGTTTCAGATGGTCCAACACTGTTGGAATAGTAACATCAAATGTTGCTGCTAATTCATGTGTAAGGTTGAGATGGACTCCCTTCTCCTACAGCTTTTAGCTCATCCTTATCCATGTTGGTCTCAGGTTGCTCATGTGGCTCATTTTCTAGATTAAAATTATTAGACTGGAACATCTCAAATCATTGTTGTACTATGCATGCCTTAGCCACATCCTTCCCAAACACTTCATTTATAGTTCAAGCTGTCTACACTGCATTAGTTCCACAATGGAACTCATACTCAAAAGTGACATGAATTTTTGACTTATCCAAGGTTTCACAAAAATTGCTCTAAAAAATTTTTTTGAAAGATAATCACAAGCCAAAATGTGTGTTTGAAAGAATGAAGATGTACCTTCACAATAAAAAAAGAAAAAAAAAAAAAAAAAAAGAAGCGTTAAAGTGAAATGTCAGAGATATCAACTGTCAAACTTAGTACTTAAGGAAATTGGACATTCCCTAATTAATAAACTAATACTTTAGCACAGAGTACATAGTACCTAGTAAATGCTCACATTAGCTATTATTGTTTCCCTGGCTTTCGAACAATTACCTTTCGATCTCATGTTGTTATGTTTATTATATTTCTTTAGATTTGAGACGTCTTTGGAATTTTTTAGGTATTGTCTCTCGTATTCTTTTTTTGCATTTCAAAAGGATGAATATTATTTATCTGCAAAAAAATGCTCATAATTGCAGCGAAAAGATGAATCAAAGAAGAAAAAATTTTAGTGGATTAATATTTTTATATAGTAATACTTCTGTTTGCAAATGTTTTAATGAAGCCATAGAATATTAGTGATTTTTATTGCTTTTCCGTGAAGCTTCCACACTATGTCAGATATTGACCTATTTGATCAGTAAATACAAAGTATCACATAACAATAGGATTTAGTTTCCAGCTCTTTATGTTGCCCTTTAAAAAGAATTTCATCACTTGCCCCCAGCCTCACCTGTTCAATGCTGAACGTTGGCAATTAATAATAAAACACAGTTCTTGTGTTTTCAAACCATCACTAATAAGTTGTCAACATGAAATTGCACATCATTAAAGTTAAATTAGCTGTGACGCGTGTCGTAGAGACTTCTTGTATAAAATGGCTGCTTTTTCTGAAAATCCTTTTAAAATATTTTGCATATATGTGTAAAGACAGATACGTATATGCATCTATTTACAAGTTTTATTTTGTCTTAAATGCATTATATGTTTACTTTAACGTTTATGATACCTTCAGGGTATTATGCAAATATGCCTCCATATTCCTTGTTTTGTTTCTGTAGTAAATAGTTAAACTGATCATGTGCAAATCCTTTTATTTAGTTCTTACTACTAAGATTCATTATTTTCTGAAAAAATATCAGTCTGGCATTATATTTTAGAGCAACCAGGCTTGATCAAAATTGAGGGCTTTTTTTCTTTAAAATCACAGAATAAAACAATGATTAGAAATAATTGTACCTACAAAAAATTTTACATGTTTTAGAACTTACCTTAATATTTTTAACTGCTTAGCTTAAAATGAAGAGGATAATAAAATTATGCAATTTATGAACAACATCAAAGTAATGATTAGTGAGAAAATTTAAAATAACTGCATGTATTCATGCAATATGAATATAATATTAACTTGTAAACACCTCATAAAAAGATATTTTACACATTTAGACTTTGCCACTTTAAATGTTCTTCCATTTATATTATACTAAATTAAAAATTATTAAACATAATTGGTCATTCAGATGAATAAACAGGAAAATTTGGATGGCTCATGTAATCTATAATCTATGAAAAATGCAAATAAACACATCGTCATTATACTTCTGCTATTTGCTGTAACTTGGCTAAATGTACACCATTGGAGAAACAAGGTAGAATAAGATAGTGGCCTTGAGCTCTAGAATTCACATTCTTCTGAGAGACACGAGACAACTGAAGACATAATAGGTTGTTGAGGAAAAATTAAAAACCAAACCAGGGGATTTATTTTAATCCTTTCAAGGCCTATTTCTATGACTTGAGGCAAGCTACTTAACTTTTTCTAACATTGGCCATTGGCAATATTTTCCTCATCAGGCTATACTGAATGCTAAATGAGATAATAACATATCATAGTATCTAGAACACAGTAATTGCAAAAGAGTTAACCCATTTCCCTTTTACTAGCAGAAAGTAAATGTCGTGTAAAATTATAAAGAAATTGTAAAACTTTCATGGTAGATTGAAACATTTCCCTTTAATTCTCACAATGAGACTGCCTCTCTATTCCTGACAGAGTATACCAAGAAAAGTTTCCAGTAAGACATAGGTGACCTGCTCTATATTCATATTGGATTTCTGACCAGCTTATACTGAAAATATGAGCAGTCTTAGATAGCCTCATGATCTCCAAAAATAGGCAGAAAAAAATCTATTTTGAAATTTTATAATCTTAGAGTACAATTCATATTTTAAAACAATCACACCTATTACACATCACAGGCAAACAGGTATGGTCAGAGGACACCCTCCAAAATTTTAAAACAAACAATAAATAAAAGGCTTTTCTAGAAATAAGCATAACCTTTTTAAACATCACTGTTTCTTACCCAAAATACAGAAAGGGCTTTCTCTTGCTAATGCCGCTTGCTGGTGTGTTTTTGTATGCTTGTTGTTCTAAAGCATTTGGACATAATGAGTGCCCTGATCCTGGAATACCAATCAATGCAAGGCGGTTTGGGGACAACTTTCAATTAGGAAGTTCAATTTCTGTTATTTGCGAAGAAGGATTTATTAAAACCCAGGGAACGGAAACAATTACGTGTATTCTCATGGATGGAAAAGTAATGTGGAGTGGACCAATTCCAAGATGTGGAGGTAAGTGTAATGGTGAGTGAGAAATATAACCCCATCAGCGTTACGCATTAGAAACTACAATGGGAAAGGCATTATTTTACAGGACTGTTGTTACCTTTACCTTAAAATATTACTTAGTATGACATATTATACATATAGAATTAAAAGAATTACGCTTTCAATTTTTTGTATTAAAATAGAAACCTTTTAGAAGCTCCCTTTTAAAAAGAGCTCTTATTAAAAGATGTACATTAATAAATGGCAAATATTGGTTTTATATGTAGACTCTCTTTAGTACACTTCTGAGTTATGCTTTAGTTCCCTTTATAATAGTTTCCATTCCATTTCCATACCATGATATTTAGCTACTCATGGTACACACTTATTTAATTTTTAAAAATGTGTTAATTATTGATTATAATAAATACAGTTATGCTAAAATGACCATTTATTTAAAACATGTAATTTTTGGAGGCATAGCTTAGTAAGTTTTTGTTTCAATTTTTATTTTCCCACTAAAATATAATCAACAAGGTTCAGGGCATTATACACATGTGTGATAGATACAATATTTGGAGGTATATAATATATTTTTGTATATATATTAATACACTCACATAAAGTCTCAAATTATGTTTTTAAAAAGGTAAGATGACCATATTTAAAAATAAAATATATAAATTATATAATGTATCAATTTAGAATATATAGAAATGTGTGTGGAGGAGTGCTTTATTTAGAATTGCCACAGTAGGAATTAACATTGTAAATTCTAATTTCGCCTTCCTACATAGTATCTAAGGATACATATCTATTTTATTAAAAAGATATAGATGAACTTTACTGAGAAATAGATGAACTAGAATTATGAAATACTGTTTAGTAGATTGTCATGTAATGATTAATCGATACTTTTTAAAAGTTTCTTTTTCTTGTTTTCCCAGTTTTTCTTCTTACTTGTGACCAAACTGACTAGCTGATAAATTGAGAATATTAAATATATAGTTTCCTAAAGTATAGCAGACTTAATTGAAGAATACAAACATTACTCATAAATTGCTCACTTTCATAGGATCGAACATTTTCATGTCTCATGATGAATGAATCCCAGGCCACTTAATTATGTTTTCCTAGGGGCCCCTTCAATTAGCACCTTCCTCCTCTTTCTTTCTTTCGAACCATTAGCACTGTTAATGGGACCTGTTACCTGTGCCCCACTCCCCACCCCCTAATCAGAACATCCATTCAGTCTTTAACTAATATGTTGACTCCTTCAATGCCGACCCTCATATATTTCCTAGTGTAGATTCCCTAGACAGATAGATTTCCTAATCGCTTTCTCATTTGTAATATCATGTGCAGAACTAAATGACACCAGAATTCTTTTCCAAGCTTCAAATGTTATGAGTTCAGTAGTGGCTACTCTGTCAATAGTTAGGACTATGACATTATTTTAAAAGCATAATGGAGTTGCACAATAAAGGACTAAAGTAAAAAGAGAAAATGGGAAGTGATATTTAATTTCTCCATTATACTTTGCACCTGAGCCCATTCATTCTTTTAACATAGTTCTTGACCCAAACTTAGGGAACCAGTCAGGAAAGCCTACATTAGTATTTGAAGGAAAAGTAGGAGATGGGAGAAAAGTTTGCTTCATACAGACAGAATAGCACGAGTTCAGCATGACTGGAGTTGAGGACAGAAGGACGTGGGTCTGATGGATGAATGAAGGGGTCCAGAGCATGATATGGTTTGAATTGTAATAAATAATGTTAAGCAGTCTCAAAGTTGTCCTGAGGCTCCTGGGGAGCCATTTTAGCTGGGAAGTTACATGATCTGAGTCTCTCCTCTACGCTGGAAGTTGTTTTCAGTCTCAATGAACAGACACAGAGATCATTTCCAGGTAATTACTGAATTTTGCTGGATCCTCACTTGCCTAACTTGGCTATTGGTTTTGGAGCTGCTTGGGGCCTGGCTGCATGAGGGAGGTGAAAACAGTGAGATAGATATCAATAAATAATTTTATGAATCACTGCTTAATTTGAGTGAGCAATTTCAGTGAGATTTTTCCACTAACTGTGAAAAATAAATGGTATTTAACTTTTAAAAATAGATAAGACAAAATATTCAGAACTCTAATTTGGCAAAGGCTAATAGGCCTTCCAAACATCCCAAAGAGAATCTTTATGAAATTTCTGAAGACATTTTTTTCTCTGTGTGTGAGTGAAATGACATGCAATTGGCTCACCTGCCGGTTTGTGGATCCAGCACCAACATGGACATATCAGTAAGGATGAGATTGGAGCCAAGGAAAACAGAATTAGAGTAGGCCAGAAGAAATCTTATGTAGCATTTGCCAAATTCCCTGCCATATCCCAGGCCACCCTTTAAGCCAATTTCCCAACAAAGCAGACTGTTGTCAATGCCTATATAACTGACTCAGGTGGATTTGGTTTCTTAAATACTAATTAAGGTTTGTATTGATTTCCTTGAGTTTTTCCTCAGTTCTACTTAGGTACTAACAATGAAAGCCTGAGACTAGTTGAGGAAAGCTTTTTTTTTTTTTTTCCTAATATTTTTAATCGTCTTTCTCCCCCATCATTCCTGAAGCTACCTCAGAGCCACCTCCACTTACATAGGTAACTATGGTTGGGAGCCCCCTCAGCCCATCTCCTTTGTTCTTTAGATATTCCATATTTTTATAGAAAAATTTTGCTTATTATTTATTACAATTCAGTTTTAAGGCACAATCAGCCTCCAACATATGCTTAACATTTTAGTCAAAACTTTTTTTACTGTCTTCACATTAAATATTACATATAGAAAAAATTTTAAAATTTACATGTTTTTATGTTTGGATTAAGACAACTAAATTTCTACTTGTATTTATTTTCTTCACAAGAAACATTCCAAAAGCAAATGTATTGTTAACAGTTACATATGTGTATGGATTATTATGTATTAAAATTAGAAAGCACAAAGTTACTTGTTTTAATCAAAATTTATAGAACAAGGGAAGTCAGTATAATGTTTTGATTAGGAAACTCAGGTTTTCAACCCACTTAAAGATTGCCAGCACTCCCCACCCCAACTCCTCTCTATCGTAATTGCCTAGAAGTTTAGGTATATTGGCATATTAATGATCCATAATGTCAATAAGTCTTTAGCCCCAAAACTGTGGAAAATCTTTGAGAAAAGTGAAAAGACACTTTTCATCTGTTGTAGTCCTTGAATAAGGATTAAGAGACCAAATGGAGAAATGACATCATAATGTGTTGTAGTTCTATGATCCCACAGCTGAACTTGGATTCATTAAATACAATTGTTGAACAAAATTAGGTTATACATTTTATTCACTGACCTGAAGTTCAACACTGATGCATTAACCAAGGATAGATTTGGGCTTTCTGAAAATTTGAACTGCTTTCTCTAGAATGAGTTGATCCAAAATCACCATAAGGAAGAAAAATTAGATGGATTTCAATGCCTTATGATCTTTTAGTTATGCTAATGGAAAACAAAATGCATTGGTTACTGTAATCAGCACTGAAATCATTTCACTTTGAATTCCACACACTGTCATCTTAACTCAGTTTAATGACAGACAATGACTCCTTCACCCACACAGAGACTGTGGCCTGAATATAACTGGCTCTATCTAGGGCCAGTCTCTGCATGGGGTCTTCTTCAAGGAAATATCCTAAAAGCCGTGAAGAATGGTGTAGACGGTTATTGCAGATCTCCTTTAATGGGCTGCCACAGGGATTTTTGTAATACGTCACACGGAAACCTTTCTAAAAATCCTCTTCCTCTCTCTCCATCATTTTCCCAGTCGTAGCAGCTACTTAAACAGCTTTCCCTGTCTTGCCCTGTACTCTCTTTACAACTCCACTGTTCCCACATTCATTTGTTTCTGTTCTGTACAATACAGGCCCCCTGTGGGGTATCTATAATCCTCCTCACTAAGTTCAGCCCTCTGGAAGTGCGTTTTCTCATGAGAATCTTCCCCCTTCAAATTCTTCCTTTCCACACCCTAAACCTAACTTTTTCTTGTAGTATAATCAGAATTCCTCTCAGGGGCCTCTGAGGGCATTGCCAGGCTCTCCTGTTTCATGTCCTTCAAAGTCCTTTCTAAAAGCCTAAGTGCTAGGAAATTTGGAAAAGGGGCACTTGTATTTAGATCTTATTTTTCTCTTCACCTAAACATGCGTGTTTGTGTCTCCTGAAACATGAATAAGATGGTACTTTCACTTAATTCTTTTTCTTAAGGGAGCAATTGGCTGTTAAATTTCCTTTACTATACCAAGCAATGCAAACTAGAGCCATCCCAGACCCTCAAATTCTGGAATCCTTTAATCATCCAGTAAAATCTCAGAAGATTTCTAGTCACTGGAATTTTCCATGAACCAGTATTGTTATACAGAAAGCAAATTTTGAGGCATAATACTTGATTTATCAGAGGGATTTCCTCATTGGGCTTTGGAAATCCCATTTGTCTCTGCCCACCTAAATCTGCCCCTCTGAAGGGCTGTAAGGGCTTGTCAGCCTGCCTCATTGTCTGCCAAAAGATATCTGCCTCATTGTTCCCACCAAAAATGATTTGAGTATCATTTCTTGGCCTTCTTTCTTAAAAAGAACCCCAATTAACTTATTTTTCTCAGCTCTGATTTGCTTTACCAGATTCATGAGACCCCTTTGGACTAGGGATTAAGTCTGATTGTTTGGTTGCAGGTGCTTCTGATCCTCCAAACTTTTTGTACTTTTTCCTAGGGGATGTCTTATTTTTAACCTTTTGTGTGAGTTTAACTTATAACCAAAACATTTCTTTTCAACATTTGCATTCAGCTCAACTTCACCTGAAAATTTTTGTCCTCCAGGGTGGTGAGGCTGACTGCCACTAGATGGCAGGTTTGGTGGATCTTAGCCCACACACAGCACCTAATGCCCGGTGCAGTAGATCAGGAATCACAATCTCAAATGCTACAGGAGCAAGGAAGTAATAGAAATGAATTAAGTGGGCTGAATAAAACACACTGCCCTACTAAGCGGCAGATCTGTTTTCCCACTTTTTATAGAGACATAGTTACGTATAAATATTTCTCTGCTTAACAGCAACAATAATAAAAAACAATACAAGAATGATATTGACAAATGACAGCAGTTTCCTTTGGCCCATACAGTCTCTTCATGGACATTAGAAAAGGACATCCTCCTAGAAAGAAATTGCTTAAACTAGTGGTTCCCAAGGTAACTTTAATTGGAAATCCAACAACAGCAACCAATCTCTTGAGGAGTGTGCTAGGCCAGTGGAGCAGTTCAGAAATTACATGTGGGACACCAACCTCTTTTCCTCTGAGAAAGCACCCCAATTTATTAAGAAATTAGGTGTCCTTTGGGCCTACTTAAGAACCATTTTCCAGAGTGGTATTTACATGAAGAAGTTTCTTGATTTCCTCCTTTTTGTGAAGTCGTGTAACACTGCTTAAGTCTGATCCTCTAGCATCTAGAGTCTAGCGGGAACATCAAATCTTGAATTGGCATTCTTGCCCCATATGGTCATTTCAATCTCAGAGTACTCTCTGCAATGTCCTTTTGGCTTTACATTGATATTCTGCTCATGTTTTATCCTTTTTTTCCATTTGGCACTATAGTTTTGCTAATAATTTAGCTGCTAATGTGGTTCAATTATCTGATATGATTTGATTCATGCGGACTCAGGAACTAGACCAGAGTTAGTCAAGAAGTGTTGATAAATAATAGAGATTTTTACTTTGATTTTCTCTGAGTTGGGATTTTATACAATGAACTTTTTGTACAAAAAGTTTTAAACAATGAAGTAAACAAAAAGCTTCTCATATATCCTATTAATAATGTCATCTCTTCCCTCAACCCACCTGCATTCGAGGTAGCTATTACATATAAAAATCATCATCATCATCATCATTTCTTCCCCTATCTCATTCTCCATGCTTATACACAATCTTCTTGTCACTAAGCTGTTCTCTTTCTTCATATTTTCCCTTTCTGTGGCCCATCCTTTGCTAATATATGTTCAGCCTCTCTGCCCCACACATAACCCTCAAGTTAACACAAGATCCACTCCACTCTACTCTGCCCCCAGGGAAGATTAGTTCAGTTCTAATGGTTTTCAGTTGAGATTCTGTGTCCTTGGAAGCTTGCTGAAAACATTCTCCACCTCGTTATAAGAAATCATGTACTTTTTAAAAAAAAAAAAAAAAAGAAGAGAGAAGTCAAATTTCCGACACATCTTTTCAAGCTACTCTCTGAGATGCTTTTCTGCTTTTAAATGCCTGCTTCTGTATTTGCCAGTGATAAGCCAGCCAATGAATCCCAAAAGAACTTGAAAGAGATACCATGCCATGAGACTTAGAATAAAACAAGAAAGTTCTCTTCCTAGGTGTCAAACAGTGAGTCATAAGTCATCTAGAGTTTTCTGTTTTAAAAAGCAAGACAGTTGGACATAAATTAATTCTCCTATCTCTGTTGCAGCCATGCAAGGAAACAGTTCCTGGGTATGAGAATTTATTATACATTGGTGAATGTCATTTTTTAAAAAAGTAATGCTACTGAACTGTACTCATGTAGACTGAAAGTTGAGAAGAGTTTATCTGCAGACCAAAAATGAGAGTAGGGTTAAAATGTATACATTATTTTGTTATAAAGTCTGAAATCCATGCCATTTTATTTTTTAAATCAAATTTTCCTCAACAGATTAAAGTTAGAAAGTCATTTAACTATTTATGGAAAAAATTAAGTTATATATGTCTAAAAATTACATGCTTATTAATTTTATTTTATCAATATTATTACTCAGGCTTGTTTTAGTCTCCCTTCCTGTTTTCTCCTCATCTCTGTGATCTCTGTTGAGTGAGTGTCCCAGAGCCAGGTATGTGATAGTTTTTCCTCTCTATGTCCCTCATTCTGTTGGTGATTTTCATCCAGTCTCTAGCTTTAAATAACATCTATGTGTTGATATCTCTCAAATTTACATCTCCAGTCTGGTTCTCTGCACTGAGTCCAGACTCATGTATTCTACTTCCTACTCAGTATCTCCACTTAGATTATTAGGTATCTCAAACTTAACCTGTTCAAAAGTGATCTAATCTCCCCTTATCACTCCGAACCTACTACTCTCACAGACTTTTTCTATTATTACTAATAGCAACTCCATTATTTCAGTAATTTAAGCCAAAATTCTTTGAGTCATCCCTGACTTCTTTCTTTTGATCACAACCATACAGAATGCATCAGAAAAACGTGTTAGCTCCTTTGAAACATATTCAAAATCCAACTACTTCTTACTACCTCCACTGCTGACATCTTGGTCCCAGCAACAATCATTGTTTCTGGTCTTGATTACTGCAGGAGCCCCTAACTGGTCTGCCCCTGCTCTTTTTCATTTTTTTTTTTTTTCTCAATACAGCAGCAAAAATGATGTACCACTCTTCTCTAAAAAGACTTAGTCCCTGCAGTATTTTCTCTTGAGTAGTACCTGGCCTTTTCCTCCCAAATCCCAAATACTGGGATTTGAAGTTTAAATTTAGAAATGGCTTATAGTTCAGTTCACCCATGCCCACTCATTAGTTTCTTAATAATTATTTTTTCTCTGAATCTCAGAAGGCTCTGATGCCTACATACTATCTGCCTCTCTATTCCTTTATACCTGGCTCTCTACCTTCCATGCCCACTGTACTGTAGCCAGCAATGTCCCCTTTAATCAAAAGCAAACTCCCCAACAAAAATGGAAATGGAATATTGGCCTTCTGGATTACGTGATCATGTTCTTGAATATGATTAGGATATAATGCATTCACTGGGCTGCTTTGCAGATAAAGAAGATTACATTTAGTGAAATATACTGGGAGAGTCAAATGAATGCTATTGGCTCAAAGGTGATGATTTAATTAAGATGCTAAGTTAAGACTGACAATGAAAAGTTGCCTCTTTTTATGGAGACTTAAAATAATTTCAAACATTGTTATCTTTGCAGCCTTCCTGACAAGGAAAACAATAAGAGCAAATGTGTAACTAACAAGGTGTAGAGCCAAATTTTCCTGTGGCTTTAGCAATGGTAACTTAGATCCCCGATTAAGAAGAAAAAAAGTATCAATATTCCTCTCCATAGAAAATTGAGGTCCAGACACCCCCTCCAGGGCTTATGAAGTGGGTTCTGATTCTTTTATCTCAGTCATAACCTCAGTCATCCCACTTACAATTTGTATAACCAGCAAAAGGAAAGTAAGGGAAATCTATATTTATTTATACCTATTTATTTATCTAATTATCTATCTATCTATCTGTAACTGTTGGAATCATAAGTTGTTTAGCTTTTCATACATCTCCCTAGAGGAAAGAGGATGCTGATCTCCTTATCTTTAAGCCACATTGAGGGAACAGGCTCCAAGAGAATCCCTCATTGAGATGCTTACGTGAAAGACAAACTGGAATCTCCAGGTGGATTTTTGCTTATACAGTGAATTTGCTGATCTGCCTTCTATGCCTATTGAATGAAAGAAAAGAAATTAGTGAAAAGCTGGAAGGATGTTAAGAGGGATAAGTGTCTAACTCAAACAATGTGGCTGGTGAATGATATGAATTTCTTAAGCATCAAATGAATACTAAAGAGAAAGCCAGGCTGGGCCACCAGATAAAGGAATTCCGGCAACAGACCATAGGATGTTCTACCAGGGTTGGGAGGAGGGAAGTGACTGGAAAAGGTTGAGCTTTCCCTGTGTCAGTGAATTGTGCGGTGAGAAACCACCCTCCCAACTCTTGACCTTTACAAACAACTTCTTTGTTCTTCCCATGGGAGGACAAACATTTTCAATACCTGACAAATGGAAGGCACCAGTGACCAGACATGGTTTGTGAGGCAAGCAGCAACCACCAGAAGAGGACTATGACAGCATGATATACCTTGGGCTAACCCTAATTCACCATGCAGAAAAAAGGACCTAAGAGGAAAAGGAAGGGGACGAAATGGAAAAAAGAAGACAACACTTTCTCTACTCCAAATACTGAAGTGAATGGAGGAGTGAATCAGCAAGAGCTGGTCCTCCTTTTGCATCCTCCTTCCCACACTTCAAGTCTTTCTGGCCACTATTCACAGAGGCAACTTGGGTGGGTGGATGGAGGGAATGAGATAAGAGCTTTAAATTGAGTGTACCAAGTTTTTTAACACTGAAGGTGATAAGAAAATTAGAGGATTTCCCCAAGCTGTTCTTTAAGGAAAGAGAGATTTGGCAGTGTGTATTTGAAGGCATTAATTAGAAAAAAAAAGAAAAAACTGTTCTTCTGTTTTTGCTTCACCAACTTTAGAATGTTCTATAAAATGCTTCCTCAAGCAAGAACTTCCTTGCCCTCAGCAGAGAACTCCCTGCATAACTAGGGCTTATACTCCTTCCTACTCCCTAATGGGATATCTGAGAAAAATCTTTGAGTGAATAGGATGGGACTGAAGTCTCTGGAGAACTGTTTGAAGACAAGGCTGGACTTGCATGCCTGATGAACTTTCCCTTTGAGGATAAGAGGTTTTCTCTTGAATCTCAATTAGCCTCAGAGGAAAGGAAGCCCTTCTTATTCAGACATTACATTCTCTTTAGAGAGAGTTCTTTAGAGGGAGCAATTAAAGTAACAATCTGATGCATAGATCAGAATTGATTTGTGTTTCTCATAGAATGTGTGTTCACACATGCATACACATTTATATCTAAAAATAAATCCCTCTTTTAGTTGCATATTTAGATAGTATTAAATTCTAGATATGCTGGAGAACTACCGTAAGAGAAACTGATTTAATAGTTGTCTGGAGGATTTTGCTTTTCATCTTTATGGAACTGGGTATGGGGGAGGGGAAGGAGGTAGGGAAATGGAAGGAGGTACAGAACTGCAACTCTAATTCTGGCCCTTTAATTCCTGTGTTTCTACTTCCTCTTTTTATCCTGGATACAGACCTGACTCGTTCCTCATAATTTTTTTGGAACTATCATCCAATGTGCTGATGTTAGAGAGAGCTCGTGGTTACTTACCATACAAAAAACTATAAAGCAAGTTAAAAAAAAAAAAAGGAAAGAAATGGAACTGTCATTGTTTAATAGTACCTGAGGTGGCATCTAGAGTTTATCAGACACAACTCCACAGAAAGTCTATTTATCAGACCAAATGCTAGAAGGCTCACCTCTTTAATTCACTCATTGCCAATCCACTGTGATCAAAATTGAGCTCATGGTCCCTAACTCCCTTCTGAGCACCTAAATGCTATTTCTCAGATGAAAGAGTTATCTCCTGCTGTGGAGTGTCAGAATTCCTCAGCATTTTTATTCAAGGGAATTTTATCTGAATACAATCTGAAGCACTTGTGATTCTTTCATACCGATCTTAAGCAACACAGGGTGTTTTGAATGTATATTTTATTCTTAAAGTAACGCAAAAATGAGCCAACACTCCAACTCAAATTATTTATTACAGACTTTCTTCAGGTTTTAGGGAAATAAACTGGATGAATGAACTATGGTCTATCTAGAAATTGTGTATCACTGAGGGCAGATATAATGTCATGTGGATTTTTAAAAAATTTTAACAACTAGCACAGTATCATAGTAACAGAAACTAAATAAACGTTTATTAAATTAATAAATAAATACTAAGTTACTAATTCAAAGCACCTAAAATGGAATATTTGAACCTCAAATTAATATTAAAAGTCTTTGGAGTGAATGATTCTATCCTTTTAATCTTCTGTCTATCACTGCTTTCACAAAACCTATGGTAAAGAGAGTAAGAAATGCTTAAATAAATGTCCCTCTTGAAAAATTAATTCAATAAATCTATAAATCTATCATGGAAGTAGTTACTAACTTGGAATTTACAATTTGGATTTGGGTCTCAGCTTTGTGACTACTTACGTGTGTGTTTGTGATCAAGTCGTAAGTTTCCTGATTTTTCTCTATCTGTAAAACTGACAAAAGAAGCCACCATTTTTTTATGCCATAAGATTCTTAAAATAATCAGATTAAGTAGTTTATATAAAGCACTCTCTAAACTACAAAGTACCGTAACTGTCTTAGCCAGTTATAGTACTTACAGAAATGGCTAGCATTCACCTGCCAGCTGAAAAGGAAATAATCTCCAAGAATATGCAGGAAGTCATATATTGAAAATAATAGAGGCTTTGTCATCCTGGATCTTTAAAGACTAGTAGGAAAAAAAGCTATTCTGCCAATCGGTTCACCTCTTGACACTGTTTCATGATTATAGACGGTCCCTGACTTATGATGGTTCGATTTGCAATTTTTGATTTTATGATGGTGCAATAAGTTCAGTATGCTCCTCAACTTATGATGGGGCCACATCAAGATAAATACGTCATAAATTGAAAACATCATTCAGTCAAAACAATCATAAGTAAACGTCTCATCATAAGTTGAGGAAGCATCTGTATGTCAAAAAACATTTCAGCAACAGAGTTAAAAGGCAAGTAAGACTTTATTTGAAACAATTGCAATGGAGAAGAGAGATTGAACTCAAGGCAGGAAGTAAGAAATACTAATCTATATGAGGGAAAGTCAACTGGTTCTTTGTTGCTTCAACTTACAATTAGGGGAGGAGTAAGAGGGAAGGGTTCATGGGGGCCTTTTTGCGTTATGCAGTGATTACCGCTTTCAAAGACTTGCAAACTTTAGTGGTCACCTATGTGGTGTCCACTAAAATGCAGATTCCCAGAATGCAACTCTAGTACCTTTAAGGTCGGACTCATAAATCTACATGGTTAGCAAGACTCCCACCCCAATCCAGGTGATTTTATTGCTTAGGAAAGTGGACCACACTGTTTTCTATATATTCAAGGATTCTTTGTTCAGCTAGGGGTATTGTATTTTAGGGAAATCTTTCCTAAAGTGTAGCACCTTTACTTTTGGTGATATAGAATCTATTTTAGGTGATAAATGTAGAAGTGTCTCTTAAATTACAATAGCTACATATTTATTTTCGGACATTTTGGAAGAAAATATAGCCAGTACATAAAATCTATGGTTTTACAGATATTTTTGCTTTGGTAAGTCAAGAGATGTCATTTAAGTTAAAATAAAAGTGAGTCTGTTTAAAGAAAGTTATTAATTAAATAACATAGGCAATACATGGATATGGAAAAATTGTAAGGTTTCAGCAACTGACTGGTTTTTCTTACTTTGTATTCTTACTCATAGTGCAGTTAGGATTCTCTTTACAAACAAAATCTTTGTTATTAAAAATATTAGGTTTTTGTCTCAAAATCCACTTCTTTCTATACTTAGTGCTTTCTACTTTAGTCTGAGTTCTAAAGCTGTTTTTCTTTCACTCTTGAATGTTTTCTCTATATTTATTTTCACATGTTTTCCTGCATTTTGTCCACTCTGCTTTTCTGCTGTTGCTATGCTACAGCTTCTCCATGCTTACTTTTTCCTGTCATGTGCCTGAGAGTCACTTTGCTCATAAGGCTTTTTTTAACTAACCCGTATAATCGTGTCTCATTCCTCTTAGGCTTGACACTTTCTGTGGAGTCTGTTCACAGACTTTTGGAATAATACTTTTGGAGACTTCCAACCCTATACGTAGGAGAAAGAAGCTACTTCAAAAAATGTCATAAGTTAAGTAGGAGAAGATATACTTTTTAACAGGGTTGCCATTCAGGAAAGCCCTTTCAGAACACAGACAGTAATAACATCTTTATGTTACTCCTTTAATTTAAAGCCCCCTCCTAGCTCTGCCTCCCTCACATTTTGGACTGAGGGGCTAGCCAGTATGCTTCTCAGTACTTTACTTTTTAATCTTTTATGGCCCATTACTCAATTGTTAATTTTATGACTAATTACCTCTTTTAATGATGATTAGATTGAATGCACACATACTTTCCTAGAACAATGTGAGTTGCTGACATAATAAGGATTTCTGTCAGAAATGCTCCATATTTTCAGGACCTTCTCTCACTAAAATCCTTAGCTCTATCTTTTACAATATGGTAATTTAAGTGACTGTTATGCATATAATTTTATTTTTGAAATGCATAACAACCCTACAGGAAACCTAATTATGAGTCATCATAAGTAGGAAGAGTAAATAATCCTCATGAAAATGGCCTCCTTTGAATGCTTTTTAGGAAACAAAATTAAATTCTACTAAGGAAGGAAATTTAGGTTTTTATGAAAATTCTATCTTTTACAAATAACAACTTTTGGCAGCTTCACATAAAAAATATTTCACCTAAATGGAAATTTTATAGTAATGCTTAATTCCTAGGCCAATTTATACATATTTACTATTTTATTTGGGTTCTATCAAGTTATTTTAAAAATGTAAAATAGTATCTAGAGTAATAGGTTTTAGAAATTCTGTAAGGTAAAACAGAAAGAAACAAGCAAGGAGAAATATAAGCACATAAGAGAGAGTTTAAATGGTAAAATACAGGGAAAACAATATGAAATGGTCAGTCATTGGGAATGGTCTCTAATGTGTTGAAATGATCTAGCATACATTTAGTCTTTTTTTTTCCCCCTTTACTAATAATTTTCAATATCTCAAATATTCTTTGCTCTATTTTTTTTCCTGTGTGAACTTCCTGAAAGTAGAAAAGGCTAATGTAGCTGGGCTGCAGAGTGAAGGGGAGAAATTCGGAGTGTAGCCTAGAAAATAGGCAACAGCGAGATCATACAGGGCCTTATTGGTCAGTACAAAAAGAAGCCATTGAAGGGTATAGTAAGATTTGTGGATTAAAAAAAAATTCACTCTGGCTAAAACATGGAGGATAGTTAGTGTGGATGCAGACACCAGTTATGAGTTATTTCTATACTCTAGGGATGAGATTATGGTAATTTAAATGAAGATGGCAGCCATAGAGCTAGAGAAACAAGATTGAGTTTGAAGAGAGGTTGGATATAGGAGTAAATGGTAAGGACAATGGAAATATGAAAATTGAATATTTCTAGTTTTCTGGTTTATGCAACTGAATGGATGATGGTTTCACTTACCAATACAGGAAATAATGGAAAAGAACCAGTTTTGAGGTCCTGTTTCACAAAAGTTGACTTGAAAGGGCTTCTGAAACTTTTAAGCCTTGTGAACTTTGGCAAGTTGCTCTTTCAGAAAACTGGTTTACTCATCTCCAAAATGAGGTAATCAGTACACTAAATGACCTAATCAGTACTTACTGGAACTACAATGCAATTATATCATTGTGGTTTCAAAGGTGTGTGAGTTTAGGTAGAAGCAGAGGATGAAATATTTGAAATGATAAGCAGAATATTTGAATTTCATGTTAAAAAGAAAAGAGATCAAAATACATGTCTAAGAAAGGGAATACATATGTAGGAAATGGTATGACCAAACTATAATTTGAAGAATGTTATTCTGACAGCTGGATTGAAGCAAGAGATAAGTTAGCAGATGAGAAGTAAGATAAGACACTGAATCAATGAAGGCTTAAATTGTAGTAGCAATTCTTGAAAAAGGAAGTTCAAAGTTTTAGATGGTATGTAAGATGAATTAGTAGAATTTGATAACATAAATCAGAAAATGACAGAAAAAGAAACTGACACTAACAACTTATGTGTTTTTTTTCAAGCTTGAAGATGAAGAACATAAGGGAGACAGAAGAATGTATTTAAGGGATATTATTTAGAGATTTGAGGATGATCAGTTTATTAATTGACATTCTAAGTGTAGCTATTTCATATATTAAAAAGTAAATTACATTTTTAAGAAAATAATCATTTAACAGAAGTAATTGACTAGATGTACCATTTCTTTAAAAAACAGTACTAACTAGCATTTAATAAATATATGTGGAAATTTATTTTAAAAAATATTGTTAGCACTAAGAACAATTTCTGCAATTTATTCTAAAAGTTTTTTTCTTACTAGATCTCTGATTTCGTTTTTCAGCTCCATGTGGAGGCCATTTTTCAGCTCCCAGTGGAGTGATTCTCTCACCAGGATGGCCAGGATACTATAAAGACTCTTTGAATTGTGAGTGGGTGATTGAAGCTGAACCTGGACACTCTATCAAAATTACATTTGAAAGGTCTCTGAAAATATTTTTCTTACCTTCTAAGGAAAAGATTATCTAAAAGAATAGTTGATATTCTCTGTTTCATTTACCAAATCAATGTATAATTTTATTGTGATTAGTCCATTGTTGTGCCTTGAATGCTTCAGACTGTTTGCCCCTTTTTAACCTTTCAGCTTGTTTTCAAGTTAATTTTCTATTTGTTTAATGCTATATCAGTACTATTGAAATAAACAAGATTGACCTTTTTGCTTTATATGTATGTACACTACTGAAATATGAACATGTGACCTTTAACTTAATGAGTTTAGTTGCCCTATATTTTGAATGACCTGTGAATTTTGCTGGGCTAGGTTTCAAGAGGCAAAGGTTCTGTAAACACATTGAAATCAATACTGGACTGCAGTTTAAGACATTTACGCACATATATACCTACACTTACAAGTCCTTCTGAAAATGGCTGTGTCAAGCAGTATATATTAATGATTGGGCATTGACCTTTTATTTCCCCTAGGAAAGTTGGTGTTACTGAGAAAATAATCGATATCATGAAAAATTGTAATATTGGATATTTAAAAAGTTAAAAGAATGAAACTTCTTGTCTATTATTTGATCACAATTCATAAATCAAAATAGAATTATCTATATAATTTCCCAATTATATTGTTATCTTGTTGTCCAACCCCTTTCATTTTTAAGCATTGGATCCACACGAGAAACATATCAATACAATATAAACATATATTGATTATGACCTGATGATTGAATTTACAAACTTCACATTGTCCTTCCATAACTCAAGGGGGCCTTCATTGAATTTGTCTATCCACAGTAATGTTAAAATTTGCATTAAAGACAACATATTTTATTTTGAACAAATGCAAAATATTAAACATTTCATATGAAATTATCCTACTGTTAAAAAAAAAAAAACTTTACACAAATTAAATTTAGCAGAGTTTATTTGAGCAAAGAACAATTCATGAATCAAGCAGCACCTTGAACCAGTATAGGTTCAGAGAGATCCACCTGACAAAGTGCCCAAGCATGTTTATACAAAGAAAAAGGAAGTGACATACAGAACCAGCTTGATTGGTTATAGCTTGGCATTTGCCTTATATGGACATGATCTGACCAGTTGACAGCTGTGATTGGCTGAAGCTTGGCTACAGCTGGTGATTGGCTGATACTCAGCTATTTTTTACAAGGATATAGTATTAGGTTGCACTTTGCTATGCAGGAATTCAAAGTACAGAGGCAGCTTTAAGCCACATTTAATTTAACACTAACTTACTATGACCTACACAACCTTACTATGGCTGTACTAGTTTGCTAGGGCTGCCATGACAAAGTACCACAGCCTAGGTGACATAAGGAAATTTATTCTTTCCCAGTTCTGGAGGCTAGAAGTGCAAGATCAAGGTGTCCACAAGGTTGTTTCTTCTGTTCTCTCTTCTCGGCTTGTAGATGACTGTATTCTCCATTTATCTTCACATGGTCTTTTCTCTGTGTGTTTCTGTATCTTAATCCTCTCTTCTTGTAAGGACACCAGTTATATTGGATTAGGGTCCACCCATATGATCTCATTTTACTTTAATTATCTCTTTAAAAGTCCCTTTGTCCAAATACTGTGCACATTCTGGAGTACTGGAGTTTAAAATTTCAACATATGAATTTCGGGGGGCACAATTCAGCCCAGTTAACAATCATCTACACATTTTAAAACAATTTTTCTTTAGAATAATTGGCATGGGTTTTTTTGTTGTTATGTTAAAATCATATCCTCTATTAAGTGGTTGACATGCCTTATGTTGCCATAGTAATTTGAGAAAACTTGGAAATCATTTATTCATTATCAAATCTTCATCAAATATTGTTGTTCCATGAATGTGGAACCCAAATTAACCAACCTTACTTTATTATGCAGAATTCTATTTGCTTTGGAATATGCAATATACCGTGATATTATTGATTATATCATTGAATGATTTTTAAAAATTATATTGATTTGGAACAATAGGACAAAGATTTAGTCCATATTTTTAATTTATTAAATTTAGAGCATTACACTTGAGAAATAAGCGTATTTGTCAATCCATCATAATTAACCTTACATTTTAAATGAATACATATATTATATGTCAAATGTATGATTTTAGAATTTCCTGTTTTAGACTTAACGTTGTTTTGTATTAATATCAGGAGTTATGATACAACGGTAAATTGAAAATATGTTATTTTCACAATTTATTATATTTGTACAGTTCATAGCATCTATCATCCAAATAGTTCTCACCAGTCATTATCCTTCAATATCCAAATAAAAAGGCTTGAGCCCTTCCCTACAGAGGGAAGTCTAATCTCTCTTTAAATTTTCAAAGAATTTCTAGAGATGCTTTTGTTTACTTTTGGCTTTGAATCCTGCTCCCAAAACCATCCCACTTGTGAGAGACTCAAGCTGCTGCCCTCTGTCAGCATTGCTCTACTCCTTATTAGAATCACTTTCCTTTAGTCTCACAAAAACTGTAAGGGACAGCCATAGAGGATTATTGTACAATTCATGATAATTTAAAATTGAATAAGCCTAGTGTCCTAAATTTTCCTGATAATCCCCTTCACAGTTATAATTGCATGTATCTCTTCAGTCTTCTCTCTTATCCGAAACCCTTCCTCATCTTTAATATCTTCTGTATCTAGGCTCTCCAACTCTCATTTCTCATTCCCTTTCACTGGTCCCCTCCAGTATATAGGAGGGTCTCAAAATACCTGTTACTTTATTATGCAGAACAATTTAGCTCTTTACTTCTCTGAGCTTCCTAGTGGGTGATGTTGGGAAGTGGGAATGGATCTTGCCTTTCTTAATTTTTTTTTCCTAAATCAAATCACAATGTTCTCCTATGAAGAATTCACCCTTTGTCCACCTTCCAGCTAACCAAAACTGCAGCCAACTTTTAAACGAACATTTTCTTTATATTCATTTTTAAAATACTACATAAGCTTAAAATAATATTACTAGAAAATTAGATTAAGCTTTATGAAAACAAAGTGCATTATTATCTTGAAAAGCACCTCTTTGTTTGCTAATGAGAGTCATTAATCATCATAAATAAATAGATAAACACCTGGTATCTTTCAGCCCAAATTCAGCTTCTTAGAGTTGCCTATTTGAGAAACAGTTTGATTGCAAAGTAACTCCTGCAATTCAGAGTATCCATGGTTTGACTTTTGATTTTGGACTTTTTTTTGAAGGCACTATTTTCTCTGTCCAAAATTCTTAACATGCACCTTCTATCCCTCCCGACAGTCCAATATGAGACTTTGCTGCTTGCCTATCTTTTTTAAATACCTTAGAATTCTCCAAAGCAAATTCATGTGTACTGTACAGCCTATATCCTAAGTTAGATGATTCCAAACTTAATTTTCTAGTGAAATTTCTCCAGCCATTTTATAAAACGTAACACTAGTTAAATAGACAAAAACTCAATTTCTATAAATATATTTACTTAGCACATTTTACTATGCCACTTTCTTATTCTCTTATCTGTTTATTAAGACAAATTTTTTAAATTACCCTAGAAATAAGAAAGTCTAATTGAAAGTTGATTTTCAAAGCTTAAGTTTGTTTACAGTAACAATAATCAGTCTTGGAGGTAAACCAGAACAGGCCTGGGATGAGGAATGATTCCCAGAGTCCAAAGAATTTGGCTTCTTTCCATGAACATCATCCAGCAGGACTTGTCAATTGTGCCTCATTTCTTAATCCCAAAATTATCCACTCAAGTAAATTACACATCTCATAGCTTCTTCACCTCCCTGATACCAAGCATTTAAAAAACTATTCCTTGTTAATTAGCCTAAACAGTGGAAGAATTGGAAATTAAAATTGTTTAAGAATTTATCATTGGGATTTTCTGTATTGTAGAATAAACAGAGCACAGCCATATCAACATATTTCTTTTGATTCATACTTTAAATAACTAAAATAAACCAAATCCCAAATCCTTTTAAATATTCTAAACTAAAATGTTCCTTTTGGCTCTTGAGCCCTTTATTTGCCCTTCCCTTACCCACACACAAATGCCCATAAGATTATTGAGTTAGAGCTATTTGAAGGAAATAATTACTTAAATATCTTCTCTCACTTATTCTTTTCTAAAGACCCTTCATGGGTATGAGATTTTGTTTGAGGGATGTCTACACTCCATGCACTTTGTCAGAAAATTGGTTCTTTTAAGAGAATTCATGTCTTACCCAGGTATCACATGGTTAGGAGTAACTCAGTAGCAAAGGGACAAGTTACTTCACCAAGGCAAAAAATGAGAGAGTTTTATCCATTAGATTAGTAGTATAAAGTAGTCACTTTGAAATTAGATGTAAGTAGGTCTTCCACTTCCTTGTTTAGTGACTTTATGATTTCTTAGCTTTTCATTTTCCTCTAAACATTGTTTTGAGAAACAGGATATCAGTTCTGAAGTATCTAACACATGCTACGTTCTTGAGAAAAATAAATTCCCTTCTGATTTCCCGCAAAACTCTTACAAGAACACTGGTTGCCAACTCTTTAATAATTCCTCCCATTATGAAAATATTTTTTTCTAAGTAATGAATTTATTTATTACAGAGTTATATCATTTGCTTTCCACTACTCATGAGTATCTTAAATTGGTTGAAAATGAAAATTTTAAAAATCAGATGATATAATTAGGATGGTGGCATAGCAATTTTATAGTTTTTTTCTATATTCTCAAATGTAGTAATAGATTACAATTAATCTACAGGAAAAAACCTAAAAAATGTTATTTACAAATATATTAGTCATTAGTTGTCTCCTTGAGATTGTCTCAAGCAGCTTAAGTCAATGAAATCTTAAGAAATGTGATTTCCTCTCAAATGCAAAATAAAATAGCAATAACATCAACAAACTTGTTTTTAACCATTAGCTGCTTCTTAGCATATATAGACATTTAATAATTTTTATTTTCAGATCTGCAAGGAAATTTTTGTTTTTGATTCTTTCCATGGTCTCCAATTTTTCTCAGTATCTGGGCAGCCCCTATCTCTAAGTAAGAGGAATGCATTTTATTACCATACAAAGTATGTCTTTCTATTCCTTTTTCCATCCTCAACTCCCCTACCACACACATGCTACCACTATCAGTCTTTCAGGGAATGTTTTTTTAAGTTAATGAGGACTATTTCAATTTAAGTAGAATGGGTTTGGATTACATCAAGAATGTTTTTTAAAACAACAAAAATTGAATAAGATTAGATCCAATTTCATTTTTAATATCATCTAGTGATTCCATAATATTTGTTCATCATAATAAATTTAATGTCATAAACTAACACTAGATTGAGGCAATATGTAAGAAATTTATATAACTACCTTAAAACACAAAATGAAAGAAATTCAATTTATTGTGTAACCCTATCCCATTTCACTTGTTATTATAATGTATTTTTATAGTTCCTTAGGGCAAATCTGTGACGATTTTCTTTTTAAAGATTCACTGCTACTGAACAATGTTCTTTATATCACCAGTTAATATTATTATTCTATTAAGAATTAAGTCTCTTTATGTTTCAATTCAAACTAATCCCTGATACTTCTGTGCGTTTTAATTTGGCTGTTGTCAGCTGACTAGCTATTAAAGTGAAACTCCAATTTCAATATTCACAATAGACTGACTACAAAGCAACCAAATAATGGATTCACAATGCCTAATTTCCTGATCTTTTATTTAAAGGACTTTGTTCCTATATCTTTCCTCTTCTACACTATATTATTGAAAACATTTTTTAGACAAAAACAATGTATTCCAAGTCACAAAATTAGAAGATAAACTTATAAAATTCATATATTTTACTGTTTATTGGTAACAAAATGTAGCAATGGTACAAATCAAAGAATATTTCAATAGTACTTCTTATATAGTATTAAATTATATTCTTTTTTATTTCAGCATGTTTTGGGGGTACAGATGATTAGGTTACGTATGATGCCCATACCCTCCCTCTCCCCAAGTCCGAGCTTCAAGTGTGTCCATTCCCCCGGAGGTGCGCATCGCACTCATTGTTTGTGCTTATGCCCGCCCCTCCTCCCTCCTCCCCCCTCCCCCTGCCCAACATCCAATACATGTTATTCTTATATGTACACTTAAATGTTGATCAGCTAATACCAGTTTGATGGTGAGTACATGTGGTGCTTGTTTTTCCATTCTTGGGATACCTCGCTTAGTAGAATGT
>CAUYRB010020569.1:0-11232 GCA_963574695.1 Propithecus perrieri | reverse complement strand
ACCCCGTCTCTACTAAAATTAGAAAGAAATTAATTGGACAACTAAAAATATATAGAAAAAATTAGCCGGGCATGGTGGTGCATGCCTGTAGTCCCAGCTACTCGGGAGGCTGAGGCAGGAGGATCGCTTGAGCCCAGGAATGTGAGGTTGCTGTGAGCTAGGATGATGCCATGGCACTCTAGCCCGGGCAACAGAGTGAGACTCTGTCTCAAAAAAAAAAAAAAATTATTGTGATGTCATATTACCATCCCCTGCTCCAGGTTTATGAAGTCTGTGGCACATTTTTTATAACAAATTGAAATTAATAATTTTATCAATTTTTAGAATTTAAAGCTGGAAAGAATTTGGGGCAGGAGATAGTATAATATAGTGGGGTTTTTTTATAGTGTATGTGTTTTTGTTTTTTTTTAAGAGAATGGATTCTGGAAACCAGTAGATTTCTATCTTGGCCTTTCTTTTTATTGGTTGCATGGTCACAAGCAATTTATTTATCCTCTTTAATCCTCTAATTTTTCATCTATAAAATATAGGTGCATGGCAGATTATATTTTCCAAAAGATGGTTGCACCAATATATATTCCATCCCACGTGCTGTTTTCATGAAGTGACATTGACATTCCTTCATTAAGAGATGGGGTCTATATTCCCTTCCCTTGAATCTGGGCTAAACTTTGTATTAATAACTGCCTTCCCCACAAGAATGTGGGAAAAGCGATGTGACTTCCAGCTAAGTCATAAAAGGCAATGGACTTCTACCTGGTTTTCTCTCTCTCTCATCTCCCTCTCTCTCTTTCTCTCTCAGGACATTTGCCTTTGGAACACAGCCACTATTTTGTGAGAAAGCCCAGGCCACACGGAGTGGTCAACTGTGGGCATCCCAATCAACAATTGACAACCAGCATTAACTACTAGACATGTGAGTGAATGAGCCTTCAGATGATTACAGGGTCCAGTCATCAAATTCACCAGACCTCCTGGTGCAGAGATAAATCAATAAACCATACTTACTATGTTTTGTCTGAATTCCTGACCCACAGAAACCATGAGAGATAATAACTGATTATTGTTGTTGTAAGCCCCTAAATTGTGTGATAATTTGTTATGCAACAATAGATAACTAAAATAATACCACCATACCAAATGCATGGTGGTAGTATGAGGATTAAAAGAAATAGTGTACTACTCAGCACAGCAGTAAATGCTCAATAATGTTAGATATTTTTATTATAACAAAACAGGTAGTTACTAAGAAAAACTTTGAGGTGAATGAGGGCTCTCAACACAAACCCTTCTGTGGCTCTCTTAACAGATAACCAGGGGAAAGAGAAGCTAAAATGCATGAGGAACTAAGGCAGAAGACAGAGGTCTGTGGAGTTTGTGCTTGGACTTTGTTTTCACTCCTCTAGAAGAGGTCTTCTTAAAATTCCTGCAGCCAGAACCTCAGGATGGAAGAGAGAATGCATCTGTTGGAACCACCATCATATCTGGGGTCCTCGCACTGCTAGCCCACCACTCTGTGGCAAGTACCAGTCTTTAACGGAAACTAGCTTCTGTATGAAATTATAATTATCTTTCTAGTAGATTACCCTTCAAGTAACCTATCATATTCTGGTCTAATCTTAGTTTCTTGGAATATTTTAGTAAGGTATCAGCATGTCATGAAGCTTTTCTGTAAAGCCAGACTGCTTTAATGGGGATTTGGGAATATGCCAAACTTATCCTGTGTCACTAAGGTAATCGCAGCTCCATTATCCTCAGAATTTGTTCTAGTTTCCAGAGCCATCCATAATTTTGATGTAGATAGATGTGGACCATTGAATATTTTCCTAGGGTTCCCAATGACCAAGGATTTTAACAGAAAAAGGAAAAACAATGTCCCCTTTCTACTTCTAACCTTTCCCACTACCACACACACACACAAATGTTATAAAATATTATAAAGCAATTATGGAATAAGGACAGTGAAAATCAATTGGGAGTTGTATCTTTTTTCCCCTCTGTTCCTGAATATGTGCTGTGTCAAATTTGGGATTTACTCAGATTATAAGCAATTATTTAATGAGCAATGATGTGAAAAGAGAGGCAAGACATTAACAGTGGCGTCTCTGGCATAGCAGCTGAGGAAATGACTTTTAGGTTAAATGTCATTTTAACATCTTTTAAATCATCCTTTAACCTTGCTCATGTTCACATCCTAGTAAGATGAGATACCACTTGTGGAGTGCTTTTCTTGTTCTAAGCACTGCACTAAGTTATAATAAGAGTAGCTGAGATGTCATCCAGAGGCTGCCTTGCCTATCACATGGCATTGTCTCTGCTGCTGCCTGAGATCCCGTCTCCACTCTGCATCGCGAAAGGCTACTCATCCTTCCAGACTTAGCTCAAGTGTCACCTCTTCTCAGTTAATTTTCTGCTCCCTGTGCCCCTCTCTGTCCACCCCACCCCACACAGGAAGTATTCTCCACTACTCTCCAAACTTCTATCATAATGCCGTCCAACAGAAATAATGTGAGCCACATAGGTAATTTTGAGCCACGTATGTAAGTTTGAGCCATGTGGAAAAAAGTAAAAAGAAACAGATGAAATTCATTTGAATTATATACTTTATTTAACCCAACATACTTTATTTAACCCAACATATCCAAAATATAATCCCATTAACATATAATTAATATAAAAATGGAGACATTTTGCATTTTTTTGCACTAAATCTTTGGAATCTGATGTATATTTTATACTTATGGTGCATCTCAATTCAGACTAGCCACATTTCAAACTGCCTAACAGGCAATTAACTAGCAGCTATTCTATTGGACACAGCAGTTCTACAGCACTTAGCATGTGTTGTTTCCGTTTTATTTTATGTAATGTAAGTCTTGTTTTTTTTTTTTTGAGACAGAGTCTGGCTCTGTTGCCCTTGTTGGAGTGCCATAATGTAAGTCTTAAGGTCAAGAAATGGGGAGGAACCCATCTTCGTATTTCCAAATATCCGGATACTATGTATAAGAAATGCATAACTCAAGGAAACAAGTTATTGTGCCTTACTAAACTCCTAGAAGGGAAGTATCATAACCACATCAAGGCACAGGTAGTTCTCACAAAGTGAAATGCATCTTTGCACATCAGAGTCTTGGAAGCTGCAAGTTGCTCTGAGGGCTGAAAAACATCCTTGAGGTCAAGGTACAGAAATTGACAAAGATAAAAAAGAAAGAGAGATTGTGATGGGAGCTATGAAAATAAGAAGATTTAGACAAAGCACCAGGCCACTTTAGCATGTGAAAAAAGAAAACTAAATGAACAGACAATGATGAGAGAGAACCAAGTCGCTCAACTGTCTGAAAAGAATAAAGCAATAATCGACACTTCAGTGTAAAAGGATTCTTTAAAGCTCTTCAGTGTGGCAGACACAGTTGAATCACATCTTGAACAAATGTTTCCAGCATAGAAAAGTGGGGGGGAAAAAAACCCTATACTTTTTTGTCATTCAGGTTATATCCAGTTGACTCAAAATCAAACAAGCAAAATCCATTTTTAAAAAAAGTTATTGAGGAAAATTTGGATTTTTTGAGAAGAGAGTCTACCATTTTTCCTCTTTTGCCAGCAAAGTAATAAACTTCTCTTTCCTTCTCCTCAAACCATTTGTTCTTGTTCTCCCAATGTGGCCTCAAGGACAAGTGCTGAGCTTTTGGTAACAGAGTTTGGTGTTTTGGGGTGGGCCATTGTCTTCCCAGTAGCATGGCACCCTGCAACTGCTGGAGAAGGCAGGGAGCAGCTGCAGGTCAAACCATGGGCAGAAGCATCCCCTTAAGGGATTCTCCTAGCAGCTGCCGGGACCTGATTAGCTGCTGCAAGGAGTCCCATCTCTTTCTCCCCCAATAGATGCAGCTCCAAACAACGGGAACTGAATTGAGGAGAAGGAAGCAGATTTGGGAAGCGTCATGACAGCCAAGTGTACATAAAGTTCCCCGGGATGCTGAGACCCTGTTTCCACCCATATGGGGGGGTTTTCAGACCTCCCAGTTGCATTTGTTCTGAGGCACTGATTTGGGGTGGAAAATTAAATGGTTTAGTGAAACCTGGGGACCTGGTTTGGATTTGGAGCTCACTTGTAGTTCCCAGGGAACGGATGGACTAGGCCACCATTTGGGGAAGGTTCCCCAGGGAACAGGGGCATTAGACCACCCAGTTGAGGAGGGTTTTTGAACCTTCCAGTTGGGGTGGTATTTATCCCCTTTGAATTCCCATTTATGAACCTTCCAGCCCTATGGCAGGGCATTTGGGGCACTGTCTGAAGTGCCATTTGGGGTGATGTTCGTCCCCTTTGCATTCCCATTTGTTTGACAGGCCTGGCATTTTGTGTTGAGAATTCTCTGTATTGTCTGTGTTTGTTATTTGTGAGATTTGTTGCAACATAGAACAGTTCCATCTAAAAGTCCCTTGGGAAAAATTTTGGCTGAATGCTTAACTTATAGCTGTGAACCTATGTCTAAGGAAAATGGTTTTATCATATTCCAATGTATATGCTGGAGTGTGAGGAAAAGTGGCTGTTAAATGAAACTTTAAACTGTACTGTCTTATAATTGAAATTATTTTATCAAAAGTCAGGTCTTAAAGGCCTGAGATAAAGTTAATGGTATACTGTGTTTCACTTAAACAGTTGAATTCCCCCAGCGGAAGGAGGAACTGGTGGGCACAGCCCACACCACTTGGCAAGCGAGCTGCAGAGAGAGCGCGAGTTGCCTGACTGCCCCCACCACCAGGCATGTGTGTGACAGGCGGGGAGGTGTACTGACTCCCTGGAAGGCGGTCTGGGGAGTGGCCGTGGTGCCCGCTACAGTTGGGGCAATCTGCAGGAAGGCACCGCAGGCTCGAACTTGCACTGATCTGCCCCCTGCCAGAGGCTGGCAGCTGGTTTGGGAAACAGCCCCACACTGGGAGTCCAGAGTCCAGCCCGGGGAAGCAAACACCTGGCTGCCTGATTGGCCACCATGGGCTGGGATCCATGGATCCCAGCCCAGGGCAGCTGTGTATTATGCTTTCTTAACATTGATGAACTCTGAGAAAATGTCTGCCTTTGGAGTTTGCCTAGAACAGGAGTAGGGTACCTAACATGTTCTAAGGGCATCCTGAAAATTAATGTATCCTCTAAAATTTCTTCTTGTCTGCACACCACCTGCAGCATGCAGGCCATCTGTGGCCAACGTGATCAAGGCAGACTCAGGGGATCAGGGAGCCCCCCGCTTTCTGCGCTTCCTCCGGACTATGCAGGTGGTAAATGCGTGATCTTGGGAGAGCTGCAGCCATTGTTACGTGGGAGAAGGGCAGACAGGCTGAGCTCCAGCCTGCCAAGTGCCTGCTGCCCCTGCGAGGAACTTTTCAGTCACATGCCCACTAAATTGTCACTTGGGGTTAGGAATGATCTCAACTTCTAAGACCAGGCAGAAAACTCAATTTGGCCAGGGGACATTCTGTAATTAGAAGGGGACAATTTATGTACAGTTAGTACGCTTTTTATAAAAAGAAAGGATATTAGAAAGAGCATTGCCCAAAAGTTACAAAGGCCTCCAGATAGTAAAAAGCCCTGAGGAGAGAAAAAGGTTTTTTTTAAGTCCAGGGTTCAAATGGTGAAGGAGGGGGCCAAAGCCCCCTGCCTCCAAATATCCCCACAGGAACCCTGGGAAAAATTGAGAGTGGGGATTCGATTGGTGCCAACGTGCATAGCAGAAGTAGTCTGGGGACTCTTTCCTCCGGCTGCAGCCCTGTACCCAGCACCAGCCATGCCTGGCACTCAGCGAGCCAGGCAGAGAGTGGTGGGGAGGGGGCCAGGCAGCAGAGAGACAGCTGTAAGCAAGCTGCGGCTAAGGAACTTGAATGTAGCATTTAGATGACAGGATCCTGGGACTGGGGTGGCTTTACAGTGCTGTTGGACTGTCTTAGGAGTTTTAAAAGGGCTCCCCTGCCCTGTTTGATGAAAGCTTAACAGGGGACTTGCAAACCTACAATTGGACAGATTTGTGAACTTGTATTATAATAACTTGTCTGGGGTTCCTAGGAATGACATCCAGATCCCAGACTCCGGACTGATGGTAAAGCCCTTGCATGGACGAAAACAAGGAATGAGCCTAGAGTCTTAGCATAGACGCTGAGGGGCATCCCAAGGCCACTGGCGTACTTCTGGAAGCCACTGAACAATATTGTGAGAAAATGGCCTCCCTGATAAATTGTTATTAAAGACTGTGTCTATCCTCAATCCCTCAATCCCCTTTTCACTCTACGACACAACTGTTTAGAGGTTCTGAAGACTGTATTCTAGCAGAGTGGATCTGTGAGATCAGCAGATGCCAGAATAAGGTTGGGGTATTTTTCACTGATGGAATAGCTTTATGGACAACGAGGGAGTGGATGTGCAGTGAGCACAGCAGTGGCGCTGCCTCCTGGGACTTCGGCCCAGGAAGCTGAATTGCAGTTATCTAGGGGGAAAAGGTAAACATTTATATGGACTCTAAATATGCTTTTATGATTGTACATGCTCATAGTGCCATTTGAAAGAAAAGGTGTGTCCTGACAGCAGGAGGTAAGAATATTAAGTATGCCACGGAAATTATGGCCTTGATACAGGCCATGGCTGAGCCCAAGCAGGTGGCCAGCATGGCAAAAAGAAATCAGGCCAATGACAAGGCCGCTAAGGAGGCTGCTGGAGGCCTTGATACCCCAACTAGATTTAGACCCCCTTTAAAGCTAAATACTGGGACCCTGCCATTTGGGATGGCACACAGCTAAGTGCAGACAGAATTCTCATGGACTCATTCTCCTACCCAGAGTTTTGGTTTGGCCTCTTATGAGGCACCTACATGAATGCACACATTATGGATTTGAGGCCTAAATGGATTTGGGGAACCTCATTTAAGAGGACCCCAGTTGCAATGGATGGTTTATGTGCTTGCCTTAATGGATTTGGTAGGACCTCATTTCGGAGGACCCTGTTTGCAACAAAGCATCTGTGTGCTTTAAACAATCCAAAGACAGAGAGGCAACCTTCCACACAGGGAGCCCAACATGGGGGGCCCCAACCCTTTCAGTGATTGGCAGTTTCACTCAGTATTAGTAAATATCTTTTCAGGCTGTGGACGGAGAGAGCATCTAAGGTTCCAGGATGGGTTCCTACCAGAAACTGCTGGCCTGGGACAGGGCCTTTGCTGAGTTCCTGCACATGTATGCCAGCACAGAGCAGGAACAAGTCTCAGAGGATGACAGGATGACAGGCATCAGCAGTCCTGGGAAAAGAGGCCAAACAGATGGAAAATGGCATGCTGGTGATGGATGCCATGGACAGGTAGCTGCGGAGACAGCTCAGCAGCTCCTCCTCCTATAGGGAGGATGTCAGCAAGCACCACAGCAGCATGGCCGAGGTCAAGAAGGAAGGGCCCTGGAAACCAACAGAGACAGACGAGGTTCAGACAGGGAAGGTCCAGCTGTCTGTGTCCTGGGACCCCCCTTCTTGTTGCTACTACCCTGGCTTCTAACTATTGACTCAGTCTCTGGACTGACAGCCCCATGGTCGACAGGACCCAGGAGCTCAGGGAGGCCTGGGCATTTCACAAGGTGACTACTCCATGGTGGTGTTGCTTCCTGCAGTGTGCACCTGGATCTGCTGCACAGTGTCTTGTGGTCACCCATGAACTTGTTCGAGCAGAGCCTCAGTGATAACCTGGTGAGCCTTTTCTCCAAGGTGCTGGACACAGTGGACTCAATGAACCTGCAGGTTGTCAAGATGTTCATAGGCTCCCCTCCTCCATACAGAGTGATAATGGACCCTCTTTTAAAATAGAATGTAACCCAGCAAATAAGCAAAGTCCTACACCTAGAATAAAAATTACATACATTCTAAAATCAATGCAGGAGTAGAATAGGGTATTGCTGCTTGTCCTCCTCTGAGTAAAGATAGCCTTCAGAAGCAGGCTTAAGTTAAGCCCCTAAGAGATAGTTTATGAGAGGCCCTTCCTAGTGCCCCGAGGTAAGTATGGTAATATAACCATGAGTAAAGAAGCAATATGTCAACTGAGTGGGTCAGGTACTAACTGCTATGTATGAATTTGCCGCTTTCAGGTCTCTGTCCCCATTGGAAGCAGAGAAGTGGAAGGGACCCTATAAAGTACCTCTGAAAATTCACACCTCATTGAAATTATCAGAAGTGAAACTTTGGGTCCATCTCACCAGAGTAAAGAGGTGTCCCGTGGAAGAGGAAAACCAAGCCCCCAATGGAGGGGCCAGCCTTTAGGAGATCTGAAGATGGAGAGACAACTCCTTAGTGAGGATTTCCCCAGGCTATTGCCTCTTCACCTGATCTGTCTTGCTGCTGGGTTTGTCATCCTAAACCTTGTTCAGTGCTGTATGTGATTTCTGAATTTGCAGGAGCTGTTCTTTCGGATCACCTACAGGATGCAACTAACAGCTCTGCATTCAGAGGTCCTATGCTTCTTTCTGGCCCCGCTCTGTCCCAAGGCAACAGTCCATTTTGCCTTGTCAATCCTCACTTTTGTAGTTATTGCTTATGATTTTTTTTTCTGTTGTTGTAAATATACTGCCAAAGCTTTGCAATGACATACGTAACTATAAACCTTCCATCTAAAACATTGCCCCATTTCAGCAGGAAGTAGGCTGATGACTACGTCAATCCTCCTCTCATAGATATGGAAGGGTAAAGTTGACAGAGGGGAATATGTAACATAGTAGTTGCCCCTCCTCCCATAGATATGGAAGCGCAAGTTGAGAGTGGGGAATATGTAACACAGGAAATGGCCTGAAAAAAAAAATGACAAAAAAATGTTTTTCTGTTACTTTAAAACTTCTCCTACTCTTTTTGGTAACTGAAGCCTGCATCCCTGCTTCAGACAGGCGGTCAGGAGGAGTCTGGGGAATGTCTTTTGTTCTTTGTGTCCTGAGGCCGAGATAGCTCAGCCATCCCAGGCCCTGGCGGCCTCCCAGGTGGGCAGAGGTCATAGACTTTGTCTTTGGCAGAGATGGGACAATTAGAATTATTAATGGAAGTAGCCTGGAACCGAGGGCTCTCCTTTTAAAAGCTCTGTATTTCTGCATCTGTTTAGGAAAATTTGGAGTTTTTGAGACCAGAGTCTACCATTTTTCCTCCTTTGCTGGCAAAGTAATAAACTTCTCTTTCCTTCTCCTCAAAAACATAAAATAAAATAAAAATAAAATTTAAAAAAGTTATTAATTAATGTCCTGAGAAGTTGCTCATTATTTTCAGTTTTCCTTTTTCTCAATGAGCAGCTGTTAAAATATGACAATACGGCTTCGTAGTGTATTTATTGTATTGTTTGCAAATTTGCCTTCTATCATTTCCCTGGAGACTATGACAATTAGTGGCACATCCTAAAATACTTTATATTTGTGTGGGACTTCACTTTCATATGCATTGTCTCATCTTGAATAAAATCTCCAGGACATTTTCACTCCCATAGGTCATCTCTCAAGGATTTTCGAGTTGATAAAATCAAAATCTCAGACTGTTGATTTTGGAAATTGTGTTAATTTATACAGTTTCAAAGTGATTAAAACTCAGTCTTCTTTAAAACCGTAGCTCCCCTTTTATGTACATTTAGGTCTCTGAGTACACACAGGTCGAGGCAATGTAGAAAATCCTTGGCTGCTTGCTCCATATGCTGAGATAATAAGGCTTGGAAAAGGCATTTCACTGATGCACTTTGATTTCCAGCTAAAACAGGTAGGATGAAGATCATCACCACCCAAGGACCACTAGTAAAATAGGGTGAGTCCCAGTTTGTTTGTTTTTTAAAGTCAAGTGTTCTCCCCAAAATGGCATCCTCATAGTTATTGCCATTCAAGAGGAGGTCTGAAACAGGTAAGAAAGCCTCTGGGCACTGTTTTCTGGCCACCAAGGCTTCATCTGCAATCTGCACACAAGCTGACTGAGGATACTTCATCCTGGGGTGTCTCTTTGTGCTCTCAACATGAGGCCAAGTAGCTCATCCTGCTCAAAAGTTTGCCAACCAGAATTTGATGGCTGGTAACAGAAAAATACAATATCATGCTACTTCTTTTCTCTTTTTCAAATCTTGTGCTAATTTATATTTAAATCCTTTTAAGCATCCAGAGATAAAGCAAAGCTTTCTTCCCTCGGCAGTCCTTACGTGTAGTGTATGGATTGGGTCACTACATGCTCTTTACATCCAATAAAGCTTCCAAAGAAATTGAGCTCCGAGGAGCCTGAGAGTTGATGGTTTTAAAGTTCCCCTACCCCATCAGTATTTGAAATGGGCCATTAAACCTTCAATCAGTATTAACCCAAAATGTTGTGGTTGTAAGAATACAGCCATTTTCTAAAGGTGTTTATATATATAACAGGAAGAAAATTATGTTATCTTAAAAAATAGAATAATATTCTAAATTCCATGCTGATGGATCTTTAGTATTAATAACAAACAGGTTGAGGGAGGTAGGCTAGAAGACTGTGGAAAAGTAAGAGAGGGCTTTAGGGTCATGGTTTGTGACCCTACTAGATCAAATACCTCATTTTTATAATAAGGAATTTAGACTGCCACCATGACTATCCTGAAATGAAATTCAAATAATCTTGTTTCGAAATCTAACATACCTCCCTAACTGTAATATAAAGAAGAAATAAAAGGGAAGTAATTTTAAAAATATATAAAAATATGGATACAATATATACATGCTCAGCCAGCATACTAGAAAATACGTAATGAAGGAGTCAGATGCTTGTGTTATCCACAGAATCCAGCAACTGCAGTGGTGACTATTGGGCACTGAACCCTCATGTGTTGCATTAACAAACCACAAGCACACCGTTGCCATACCCAAATAATGAAGGACCGTTGGAGAAGTTCCAAACCAAATACAATCCTCCCTCAAAAAGCCCCAAATGTTTTGTTTTTATATGTAAAACAGATTCAGATTCAGGCTCAGATGATTATAAACAGGATTTTTTTTTTTTTTTTTTTTTGAGACAGATCTCACTGTGTTGCCCGGGCTAGAGTGCCATGGCGTCAGCCTAGCTCACAGGAACCTCAAACTGCTGGGCTCAAGTGATCATTCTGCCTCAGCCTCCCGAGTAGCTGGGACTACAGGCATGCGCCACCATGCCCGGCTAGTTTTTTCTGTATATTTTTAGTTGTCCGATTAATTTCTTTCTATTTTTAGTAGAGACGGGGTCTCGCTCTTGCTCAGGCTGGT
>CAUYRB010020568.1:0-35629 GCA_963574695.1 Propithecus perrieri | reverse complement strand
TCACATGTACCCTATAAATATATACAACTATTATGTACCTATAATGATTAAAAATAAAAAATTTTTAAAAAGAATATGCCCCACATATCACAAAGAATGTGATCAAAAAGGGGAATGTAGGTTTTGCATTTGAAGAAAGAAAAAAGAGAGAGAGGAAGGAGGGAGAGAAAGGAACTTTTTGCCATCCTCTGAGTTGTTTTCAAAGACTTGGGTTTTCTTCTTTATTACCAGTTGAGTCTTGGCTTTGTACGTTAAATTGCTTGTCTTAAACCAATAAGGGTCTTACAATGAGTTGTTATTGTTGTTGTTTTATAAAAGGGGGAATTTTTCTTTTCCTTTCTCCATTATGTTGAATCCATATCTATTAGGAGTTTAGGTCAATCAAGAGATCTGACAGAAAACTCTGATAGCGCTATGCTCTCAACTGCAAGTTTCTTTTTTTTTTTTTTTATTTCAGAATTTTACAGAGGTACGCATGTTTTGGTTACATAATTTGCTTTTGTATGGTTTGAGTTGAAGTTATAAGCATGTCCTTCAGTCAGTTAGTGTGCATTGTACCCATTAGGTGTGAATTTACCCATTCCCTACTCCCCCTTCCCACCTACTTGATTTCCCTTGAATTATGTGCACATAAGTCTTGATCAGTTAGTTCCAATTTAGTATTGAGTACATGTGGTGTTTTTTTTTTCCATTCTTGCAATACTTCACTAAGAATAATGGCCTTTGCTTTCATCTAGTTGTTATAAAAGGTACTAGATCACCGTTTTTTCTATGGCTGAGTAGAACTCCATGGTATACATATACCACATTTTATTAATCCACTCATGTACTGATGGGCACTTGGGTTGATTCCACATTTTTGCGATTGTGAATTAGGCTGCTATAAACATTTGAGTGCAAGTGTCTTTTTTATAAAATATCTTTTTTTCCTTTGGGTAAATATCTAGTAGTGGGATTGCTGCATCAAATGGTAGTTCTACTTTTAATTCTTTGAGATATCTCCATACTACTTTCTACAGTGGTTGCACTAGTTTGTAGTCCCAACAAGAGTGTATAAGTGCACCTTTCTGGCCAGGCGCAATGGTGCACGCGTGTAATCCTAGCACTCTGGGAGGCCGAGGAAGGTGGATCATTTGAGCTCAGGAGTTCGAGACCAGGCTGAGCAAGAGCAAGACCCTGTTTCTACTAAAAAAATTAGAAAAAAATTAGCTGTGCAATGTAAAATATACAGGAAAAATTAGCCAGGCATAGTGGTTCATGCCTGTAGTCCCAGCTACTTGGGAGGCTGAGGCAGGAGGATCACCTGAGCCCAGGAGTTTGAGATTGCTGTGAGCTAGGCAGACACCATGGCACTTTAGCCCAGGCAACAGAGTGACATTCTGTCTCAAAAATAAATAAATAAATAAATGCAACATTTAAAAAAAAAAGTGTACCTTTCTCTCTGCATCCTCACCAGTATCTGTTGCTTTGGGATTTTTTGATAAAAGCCATCCTCACTAGAGTTAGGTAACCATATGATCCCCTCAATAGATGCAGAAAAAGCATTTGACAAAATTCAGCACCCTTTTATGATAAGAACTCTTAACAAAATAGGCATAGATGGGACATACCTTAAAATTATTAAAGCCATATATGAAAAACTGACAGCCAACATCATACTGAATGGGGAAAAATTGAAAGCATTCCCGCTCAGAACTGGAATCAGACAAGGTTGTCCTTTGTCACCACTTCTATTCAACATAGTGCTGGAAGTCCTTGCCAGAGCAATCAGACAAGAGAAGGAAATCAAGGGTATCCAAATGGGGAAAGAAGAGGTCAAATTATCACTCTTTACTGATGATATGATATTATATCTAGAAAACCCCAAAGATTCAACCAAGAGACTCCTAGAATTTATAATGAATTCAGCAAAGTCTCAGGCTACAAAATCAATGCACACAAATCAATGGTTTTCATATACACCAATATCAGTCAAGCTGAGAATCAAATCAAAGATACAATACCTTTCATAATAGCATTGAAGAAAATAAAATACTTAGGAATATATTTAACTAAGGAGGTGAGAGACCTATATAGGGAGAACTATGAAACACTGAGAAAAGAAATTGCAGGGGATGTAAACAGATGGAAAAGCACATCATGCTCATGGACTGACAGAATCAACATTGTTAAAATATCTTTACTACTTAAAGTGATTTGCAGATTCAATGCAATCCCCATTAAAATATCAACGTTATTTCTTGCAGACATCAAAAAAATAGTTCTATGCTTTGTGCAGAACCAGAAAAGACCCTGGATAGCTAAAGCAATTTTACGTAATAAGAGTAAACCGGGAGGCATCACTTTACCAGACGTCAAGCTATACTACAAGACTATAGTAACCAAAACAGCATGGTACTGGCACAAAAACAGAGACATAGATCTATGGATCAGAACAGAAAACATGGACGTGAATCCATCCTCATATTGCCATCTGATCTTCAACAAAACAGACAAAAACACACACTGGGGTAAAGAATCCCTATTCAATAAATAGTGCTGGGAAAATTGGATAGCCATATGCAGAAGACTGAAACAGGATCTGCATCTCTCACCTCTCACAAAAATTAATTCATGATGCATAACAGACTTAAACCTAAGGCATGAAACTATAAGAATCCTAGAAGAAAATGTTGGAAAAACTCTTCTAGATATTGGCCTAGGCAAAGAATTTATGAAGAAAACCCCAAAATCAATCACAGCAATAATAAAAATAAATAAATGGGACCTAATCAAATCAAAAAGCTTCTGTACAGCCAAGGACACAATAAATAGGGCAAACAGAAAAGCTACAGAATGGGAGAAAATATTTCCATGCTATACATCAGATAAAGGGCTGATAACCAGAATCTACAAAGAACTCAAGCAAATCAGCAAGAAAAAAATCAAACAGCCCCATTTAAAAGTGGGCAAAGGACATGAACAGAACTTTTCAAAAGAAGATAGACTTATGGTCAACAAACATATGAAAAAATACTCAACATCTCTTGGCCAGGTGCAGTGGCTCATGCCTGTAATCCTAGCACTCTGGGAGGCTGAGGTGGGAGGATAGCTTGAGCTCAGGAGTTTGAGACCAGCCTGAGCAAGAGCGAGACGCCACCTCTACTAAAAATAGAAAAATTATCCAGGAGTGGTGGTGCATGCCTGTAGTCCAAGCTACTCTGGAGGCTGAGGCAGAGGATCCCTTGAGCCCAGGAGTTTGAGGCTGCAGTGAGCTATGAGCCGCACTCTACTTGGGGGGACAGAGGGAGACTCTGTGTCCAAAAAAATAAAAAATTTAAGAAGATAAAAAATTTTAAAAAATGCTCAACATCTTTAATCATCAAGGAAATGCAAATTAAAACCACAATGAGATACCAACTGTGAGTTTATATGTAAGTATTCTCATACATTTCTTTGTGTTCCCAGAATGTATCTCAGGGTCACTCTTCAATTACTACTACATTTTGGAGCTAAGCAACATTTAAGAGCATTATTTTATTATATTTGAAACAGAACAAAACAAAATATAACACATTTGGATATTTTAATAAAAAATATTTGAAGTCTAACATAACACATAAAAATATAAGGAGGAAATGTTTTATTCTCTCTTCTGCTGTAAGTAGGCTAAAGATCGTAAATTGTCATTGATGATATTTAAACAGATATTTGAGGCTGGGAATGGTGGCTCATGACTGTAATCCCAGGACTTTGGAAGGTGGAGGCAGAGAATCGCTTGAGGTCAGAAATTTGAGACTGACCTGGACAACACAGCAAGACCTCATCTTTATGAAAGAAAAGAAGAAAGAAGGGAAGGAAAGAAGGGAAGGAAAGAAGAGAAGGAAGGAGGGAAGGAAGGAATGAAGGAAGGAAGGAAGGAAGAAAGATTAGCCAGGCATAGTGGTACATACCTGTAGTCCCAGCTGCTCAGGAGGCTGAGGCGGGAAGGAGGATCGCTTGAGCCCAGGAGTTCGAAGACGCAGTGAGCTATGATTCTACCACTGCACTTCAGCCTGGGCAACAAAGCAAGACCCTGTCTCTACAAAAACAAAACAAAACAAAACAAAACAAAAACACAACCAAAAATCCCCAGATATTTAAGCAGATATTTTGTTTACATCTTAAAAACATCCAAATGACTCAGCTAATTCTTATTCATACTCAAAAATAGTATTCTGTTGCAAAGTATAAGAGCATAATTTGTTAAATTCCCCTGTCCCACAGCCTGCCAAGCCATTCATTGAAGACTAGACTTGCCTAAACCCGCAGAAGGTAAGAAGATTCCACATGACTGTACAGGGGAGCTAAATGCTTCTGTTCTGGTTGGATATGAAGAGAGGGGCACAGTTACATGCACAGCTTTTTTGACTTTTAATTCTCCCTGACATATCTGGGATATACAGCTTTCTTAACCTGTATGAAAACTTGACTGCTGGATAATACCTGAGAGACTATTAAATAAATATTTTCTGCACTTTTAATTTATTATGCTTCAAGTTAATTTATCTTTCATAGAAAAGGAGAGGTCAAATTAGCTGCAGAGGGTGGAAATGAGTCTAAATCCCTGAATATCATAAGGATGTGCATAAGAGAGTAATAATTATGACTTATTCTCTTTCATGCTTACTTGCTTAGTCAGTTGTGATTAAACCTTAAGTCACCTTGGAACACAGTTATTGTAAATATCAAAGATAAATATATTAATCTAAACACTGAATAAAGCATGAATCGCTGAGTGATTTTTATCAAAAAGGCAAGGTATAACTCATCTCTTCCTTTCTCTTGAGTAAATGACCTGAATACCATGCTGCACCCACCTTAAGATTAAATCCAAAATATGTCATCCAACTTATCCATCTTTTCTATCAAGTCATCCTATTGTATTCTTTGGATAAATCTTGTGATTCTTTTCAAAATGGGCCAGAGCAAATCTTGGAGTGTTGCATCTTTGTGACACCAGCAAAAATGTTAGATTTAGGTTTTGGGTTTTTTCTTTTTAATCATCTAAGTAGGTAATGTAAGTGAAACAACTGGGAATTGTCCAGCAATTATTTTTCTTGATAATACGTGAAGACTTGTTTCAGTTTGCAAAAGCAATTCAGACTTTTCTAATGGCTCAGAAAAATTTTTCAGTTTTCTGGTTTTCCAAGAAATACGGCATTTATAATAAATCCTTTAAAAGTCTAGCACACAAGCAAATATTTTTAAATGAAAGCATTTTTCTCTATTATTTTTCTTCTAATGATAATAGTTTCCATGGCTTCTTTGAAACATCCCAGGAGTTAAATATGAGTGATATAAGGCAAAATTGTGATTACTGAGGATAAGATGACATTACAAAGGAGTATATTAACATTGATCTTGAATTTATTTCCAGATTTTCAGTTCTGTAGAAGAGTTCTATGTATAAATGTCCACATGTAGTGCTAGATTTCATTACTTTTTTTTTCATTTCTCCTAAAATGAACATAAATACTGCTGGGAAAGAAAGGTCAACAATTTTTGAATATAATCAAGAGTTAATAGAACAGAATAAAATTTATATTTTATAATGCTCTAAAGTTGAGGCCAAAAGTTTCTTCTACTCTACAATCAGGTAGGTATATATTTTATTGTCTTGATCAAAATATTAATTTGAGCGAGATCATTTTTACCAAATCTATATTCTTATAATTATTTAAAAGTCTGATTATTTTAAATGTATGGAAAAATATTATCTTTCCTCTTTTTTATATTTTTTTTGCAAAAAAAAAAAAGCCCACAAAAATTAGAAAAGAAAATGAAAGGAAACTTTATGTATATATCCTCTCATTATAAACTTCTGGTGTTACAAAACATAGTGTTGCCAGAATAAATCATAAATAATTTGTATTTCCCTGGGTTAGAAGAACTAGAGATATACATTACTAGAGTGAAGATTTTTGTTCTGAATTAATCCTCTTTAAAAACAACTTTATCATGAACTTCAATACAAAATTAAATTTCAAAATTTTAATAAGTGAACAATATCATGGTTACACAGTGCTTTAAAATGTACACATTGGTTTTATGTATTAACATATGCATCCATTTTAAATGCATGCTGCTGTTTTTCTTATTCAAATGGATATCTGTCTTGGACTTTTCTAACTTTTATGAGAATGTGGAAAAGAACCATTTTATTTTATCTGGTAAATACAGAAGTTACATTCTGTAGTGATATGGGGAGCTGGAGAAGATTTCTTTTTAACTAGTGCAGCCTTTCCTAAAAGAATTTGGACTTTTCTTTCTGTAGATGTCAGTCTGATAGGCACAAAGACCACAGAGCATCCAGGCTCACCTGGGTCTTGGAAATCTGAAAGATTGTCCCAGGAATGCTGTCAGCATCCAGATGATAGCATTCTCCTTTGGACAGTTACTGTTTTCATTTCTGGGAAACCAGTAGTACCAGGCTGAGGATTCTCCGTGGAGCATTCTGTAGCCGGGGAACTCATTCCAGCCCTGAAAGCAATCGTCTTCGAACTTTCTGTTTGTGTACTTCTTAAAGGAATTTGAAAATCTCTATAACCTCTTGCAACAGTTTAAGGTGACATTTAAAATTTTCCAAAATGTAAATAGTTACAGATTATGTAATTTCCAACTTATGTTAAATATTAATTTTTTAAAATTATTTTTTAAATTGGTTAAAATTTTTACGTAATTTTTAAATGTGTCCTATGGAATTTAGATCCAAAGTGATTTAATTGCCTATTATCAATCATCTAAAAAAATAGCGATTCATAAGTGACCTATTCTTTAACAACTGAAAATTTTATATCTTCCCTATATGTTTAAACCCATTTTTAAATTTTCCTTCCTCATGAGGTTTTATCCTAATTTTATATTATGTTATTTTATTCATTAAAGTCTTCTACTAAAAACTCTATTGCACTTCTTTGCAGCCAAAATATAAAGTAAATTTAATTTTTAAATTTCCTAAGAGGCTCTAAATATTAAAAAACATTTCTCCTGAATAATATTACAATTATTAGTAGTAAATAATTTAGCAAAATAGATTATATTATTGAATTGTGTTTAATATAATTTTACTGAAATATTAAAACATTGATAAATATATATTAAATTAAAAGCAATGAAAAGTATCTCTTAATGAGATGAATGGGACTGGGTTTTTCCCCATAGATCTATATATGAATGTTAGTTACTTATAGAATGAGTTGGAGTTTAGTATTAATTCTATTCTTGTTTGTCATTTTAATTGAGGTAAATGCAAAAACAAACAAAAAACCTCTTAGTTGTAGATGGGAATGGAAGGACTTTTATTATAGTTATGACACTTAATTCTGGGACCTTTTTATGACTTTTGTGCCAAAAATTACATATTGATCTATAATACATAAATATTTTTAAAGATCTATCAGCTGAAAATATGTTTAGTCCTTCATTTTTGTGGAAAGCAAACAATTAGACATCCCCCCCAAGACTTGTTGCACAGACATGAAACTCTTCCCTCTTCCACAGCTGGCATGGTATAGTATTGTCATTTATCCATAAGTTTGGTGTCACCGCTGAAGTGTTTTCACTCCAGGGCAGTGCATCATAATAACATTTCAGGTGGATGGAAAGTGTGACTTCTTTGTAACTGTAGACTCTTTTTTAGAAAAGAATTCATGGGAAAAGTGTGGATCTGAAAACATCCTTAACACTATCCATACCCTTGGAAACTCTTTGTGAACTCCCATATTAGTACTTTTGTTGAGATCCATTGTCTTGAAGCATCTGTGCTACCTTGGTAGCCTAAGAGTTATTAAAAAACAAATAAATAGGAAGAAGGGCTGTTTTCATTGTGTTGCTACTAATGGTTTTTCTATAATATTTTAGTTAGTGATTATTTCTTGCAGCCCTGCCAAATAGGTAACTAACATATATAATCAGTGTAGTATAGTAAGAAAGGCCTGGAGTTAAGTACCCAAAAGCATAGTTTTAACTATCAGCTCTATTCCTGACTGGTTGTATGTCTCTGAAAAACATCACTGCATTTTTCTGGGCCTAGGTTACTCATTTGAAGGCTGGTCTAGGACAGTATTTCCCACAGCTAAATGAGATGATTTTGGGTGGTACACGTACGAACTTGATTTGTTGTGCATTTCTTTTATTATTTATCAGGAAAAAATAGCCTGCTAAATCTATGATCCTTGAATATAGTTTTTTAAAAAGTATCTAAGGAAGGTATTTTAGTGTTTTTTTTAAAAAGAGAATCCACGTAGAAAAAATATTAAATAACTAGGTATGTTAAAGTCCGTGTATGGAAATTCATGAAGTTTGAGAAATACTGGAGTAGTTAACAATTTCTATGGTTCCATCAAGGTACAGCACTATATAATTTTATAAAAAACAGTTGGAAGAAAAAGCAAGGAAAGAGGAAACAAAGAAGGAAGAAGGAGAGGAGTGGAGAAAGAATTTTAAGAAGGATATGTCTTTCTAGGTAGGCTTGTAAAATGCCATAGTCATGGATGGCAAATATCAACCCACATAAGAAACTCCAAAAGGCAAGTCCAGACAAATTATTCAGTTAAACATTCATGGGTAGATGTTTTAAAGGCAGAATCCCAATTATGCAAATCAGGCTTTCTTAACCCTCTGAACATGAGCTAAAGATCTTCACCATGTCTACAGAGCCAAGTGATGTGGAAATTTGATGTATTAAAGATGAAATTCCGATTTCAAATCAAAAGTTTAGTTTATTATATCTCAAACAAGAAGCAGTACAATTAATCAAAGTATGTGCCTAAACTATGACACAGTTTTGCCATCTTAACGGTAGCTTGGTTATGTCGGCAGCAAAGAAACCTGGAGAGCAAGTGGCAATGAAATTGTGAAAGGTGTTTTCCACAGCTTGTTCAGAATTGAATATTTTTCCTTGTAAAAAGTTGTCTAGAGCCTGGAAGAAGTGTTAGTCAGTTGGTGCAAGTTCTGGTGAATACGGTAGATGATAGAGAGTTTCCAAGCCCAGCTTCTGTAGTTTGAGCAGCATTGTTCGTGCAACATGTGGTCAAGCATTACCTTGCAAGAGCATTGGCCTGTCTCTATTGACCAATCTCAGCTGCTGAATCACAAGATCCTCATCATTTTGTCCAATTGGTTGCAGTAGACATCCACCATACTCGATTGACTAGTTTTCATGAAGCCGTAGTGGATAATACCAGGGCTGGACCACCAAATAGACACCATTAGCTTTTTTAAATGAATATTATGCTTTGGACTGTGTTTGGGCACTTCATCATTATCGAACCATTGTGCCAAACGTTTGTGATTGTCGAAAAGAATACGTTTTTAATCACACATAACAATACGGTATAGAAATGGTTCGCCTTTATGCCACGACAGCAAAGAAAGGCAAGCTTTGAGACAAATTCTCTTCTTACATTCATTTAATTCATGCGGGACCCATCTATCCAGTTTCTTTACCTGGCGGATCTGTTTCAAATGGTCCAATATTGTTGGAATAATAACTTCAACCCTTGCTGCTAATTCACACTTAGGTTGAAATGGATTCGCTTCCACTACATCTTTCAGCTCATCATTATCCACCTTGGTCTCAGGTCACCCACGTGGCTCATTTTCAATACTAAAATCATTAGAATGGAACTTTTCAAACCATTGACATACTGTGCATTCATTAGCCACATCCTTCCCAAACACTTCGTTGATATTTCCAGCTGTCTGTGCTGTGTTGGTTCCACGATGGAACTCATATTTGAAAATAACATGGATTTCTGACTTACCTGTGGTTTCACAAAAATTGCTCTAAAACCAAGTTTGAAAAATAATCACAAGCCAAACCATGCACTTGAAAGAATGAGGACATATCTTCACAATAAAAATAAAACAAGAAGTGTCAAAGTGAAATGTCATAGATGCCAACTGTCAAACTTAGTATTTAAGGAAACTGGACATTTCATACTTAATAACCTAAAATAATTACCCAAGCAAGGCAGGCAAATAAAACTTACTACAAAACTTGGAGGACTGAGTTACATGCCTACATAGGCTATTTTTACTGATCAAATTATCCAGGTAATCTAATAACCTTGTGTGTCACAGTGACTATGTTGCCACAGCCAATCCCAATGCCAAAATTTTAATTAGAACAGCCTATTGAGAATAAATGCTAAAGATTATCCAATTATTTAGAGAGAAAGAATAGATTGAATTAATGGGTATTAATATGAGCAGTATTCTAAGTCTTGTACATCTAGGGTATGTGTAAATGCATTTATCTAGTAATATGAAGACATTTTTAGCTTAATTTTTTTCTGTTGTTCTGTTCAAGTTGCCTGAATTTTTTTAGTAAGATATTAAGAGTAAAATCTAACTTTCCCTTCTTCACTCCTGTATCCTTCTTTAAGAGTCAATAAACTGAAAATTGTTCAGTCAAATAGAAACCTTTAATATGTACACACACATATACACACATTTACACATGCATACAAACAAATGACTCAGGCACACATTTTAAATGAACACCACCAAATAAAGTTTATTTTAGAAATTCTATGGTTATGCATATCAGAAGTGGACCAATCCAAGAAGTATATAAAAATGAATCTCAACTATGCCTTAAGTGAATTCCTTTCTTGTCTTCTTTTTTTTGAGACAGAGTCTCTTCTTGTCTTATATTCTAACAAAGAAAGGTCACTTTTTTGGTATAGCCTTCAGTGTTTCTTAGATTACAAGTGCCATTTCTCTAAATAACCACAATAACACCATATTTGCTGTTTTACAAAGCATTTTCCCACTCATTTTCTCTCTGTAATATAACAATCTTATGGGATAGGAACACCTTAAAAAGAACTGACTGACTTCTCTGAGCATTTCCTTTTATAAGAAAAGTTCAAGATAGTAAGAAAACAATACTGATAATAGCGGCTATTTATTGAACATTTACTACGATCAGGAGTTTTTATGTGAAAAAAAATCTTTCTTATTCCTCACAACATTGAAAAGAGATATTATGAACCTAAACTGATCTTTTTCTGAAACCAGAAGGATTTGATTCTATTTCACACCACCCCCTTACTAATGAGTCCCACTTAATGTTTGTTGAATGAAACCTAACACTCAGACAAGCTCTTTTCAAATGAGCGTGAGAGCAGATGTCAGTTCAAATCCCTTAGGTAGCCAGGATCAAGTAGAAATGGTTGGAAATTTCCCAGTGACTGTGAGTAATAGTGAGGCAATCGGGGTAATATATAAACCCATTCACACCAACTCCTCTCCAAATTCCCCAGAAGCATTGTTACTTAGGAGGGTGGGCCAAAAAAGCCTAACTGGTTGCCTGAGAGGAAAGGTGGGGAAAGAGGAGATTTGCTCTAACATGGGCAGGTCATTCTACTGCCAATACAGTCCTGGAAGGGTCTAGTTTCAACAGGTGCCAGCCCTGGGACCATCCCAAAATTGATTGAGCCATACCACCAGCAGTAGATCTCAGTTCCCCTAAATACCCAAGCATGAGGGAAAACTGGCAATGTGAACATCCAATGGCAAAATATCTGAGGATTATGCTACACAAACACACGCCGGTTGTCACACTCATCATTAATGGAAGTAATCATGTGCTAAAGTATTCTAAATGCTGGTGTGTTAAACCTATGTGCAAATTGTCAAGGACTATGCCAAACAATAATAGCAGTAAGCCCGCATTCGGATGCTGGAAAAAGGAATGGGCTCTTCACCAAGAGGGAGTTAAATAATGCTAACAAATCACACTTGAGAAGCACTTTCTTCATATTACTTTGCGTGATCTGTAACATCCCTTTGCAATGGAGTATGACATCTTTTATTCTTCTCTTTTTCCAAGTTAGGAAACAGGTTCAGAGTATAACTAAAATTTATTGAATGCTAATTGCGTCTCAGGTTCTGTGTTTAGAATATGATTTGCATTATCTTATTTAATCCTTACAACAAATTTAAGAGGAAAATTTCGTCATTACTCTATTTATTACCGGAGGTAATTGAAAGTTAGAGAAGTCAAGCGCCAGTAGTCATGTGGCTGGTAAGAGTTCCTCTGAGGGTCTAGAATAGATCAGTCTGACTCCAAACTGCTTTAGCACCACACTGCATTTATTTGATAAGAACACGAGCAAGTTCCCAGGATATCTAATCACAAACCTATCTCTACTAATTCCAACGCCCTTATTTTTCCATGTCCACATTCCCTTCAAAATTGAATCTAGTAGTAGATTTTATCAAAGGAAATGTGGATTCTTCCTCTCCAGGAATCTCATAAGTGAAGATATTCACCTAAGTTTCCATTCAGAGAGAGGCATAGCCATCAGGAATAAATTCTTTTTGAGCACTTTCCATCTGCCCCACACTATGATAACACTGTTGAACTCACCAAAATGAACTTGATGGCTTCTGTAATTCGCAGCAGCAACATGTTTCTCTAAAACCAACAAAAAGAGGTACTCGTAACATTTTCAGGTTACATGTTTGCTGTTAACAGGAGTATATAAAATGATTTCATTTCCCTTTGAACTATTTGAGGAGCAGAGGTGAAAGCGCAGCTTCTTGAATTTGAATCATACACTTTGAACCATAGGTTGGGCAAATTGGTGGTCACCTTCAGGTCCCAACCTGCAGGGCAACCCACCTCTGAAAGCCTCGTCATTCAGAGAGGTGAGTGTGCCAGGCTCCACAAACCTGGACTTGCTGGTGGAAGGCCTCTCCAGCCAAGAACGGCACAGCCAGGAAAGGGTGGTGGGAGGTGGGAAGCAAGCTCAGGGCTGGCAAGTGGGCAGAGTGAGTCACCTCTTTGATGTGGAGTGGTTATTTCAAACACAGCAAAGGTAAGCAAGCATTTCCTTCCCCTGACTACCCTGACTACCATGGCGACAGCCCTTTAGTGTAGGAAACTGAGTCACAGGCCAGAAAGTTTTCAGAGTCGCAGGAGGGGAAACTGCTAGTCTATACTGTAATTTCAGTTTTACTAAGATGAATCTGGTCTCAGACTGGTAAAATTTCAATCTGCCTTGTGTACATAAACTAATTTTCTCTTTATTTCCAAAACCTTTCCTCATTGCTCCCTATTCTTAGTAGAGATGCCAATTAAAAGGCACACACATACAGCAAGACTTCAGCAGTATTAACTACTTAAAGAAAATGATCAATTTTAGTAAAAAGTGGACTCTGGGATTGTCTTACTTAAAGACTGAAAATGCCACGAAGAAAAGATTGTTAAACCTGTCAGTCATTCTGATAATGCCTGTTTTTTTTGTAAGAACAGAAGATTCAAATCCTGGATCATGCTAGAATCTGTCTGGCCCAGGCTAAATGGATCTAGTCTGTCTGCAGAAAACAGAGGGAAGGTACCACCATTCCTGCTGGTTCCAACTTTGGGCAGGATTGTCTGTTGGTAACTTGGCACACTTCCTTCTTTTCTCTCCCTGGAAGCAGGGCTCAGAAGCATAGGAGTCCTTAGTAGTGCTCTGGTTTCAGGTCCTCCAATGAGAGACACTTGCATAAGAAGGTGGAAGAGAAGACACTATTTTTGCTCTGATGGTAGCAAGCAGGTACAGGGTCTTTGGCAGACAGAAGATCTGAGATTTTTGCCAGTGACTTCTAAGGGTCTTCCTGCAGATCACCCACTTTGGTGCTTCAAGTAGCTGAGATAAGTGATGGATGTTCCCTGCAACTTCTGCACTTTCTGATTTCCTGAACATTAATAATAGTTTCCCTGATTTTTTCTTGTCTTAGAATGTTTTGTAATTCTGTAAATTAAATTTCTTCCTGCTTAAAATACCTACAGTATTTTTGACTAAGCAAGGCCTGGCACGTAGTTCAAAAGAGCAAAGAATGCATCCAAATAACTTACCTTCCACAAATTATTATATTAAGGATGTATTTTCATCTAAGAACTCATCTTTTTCCAATTTTTAGTGTTTCCATTGTATACCACTTCTTGTGGAAATGAACTACAAAATGTACTACTCAGTCATGAAGTATTATATATTTCATGCTTTGAGGCATCTCTTATATAGTGGTAATTTGTATTCATCTGCCCTATGCCATTTATCTCCTTGTGTGTATTAATCATATTAAATTGAAGAGTTCTTGTTGTTTAGTCTGTTCTTATGTCAGAGAATATAAACACACACACACCCTGGATTGTATTTTCTAAATTTAGTTGGTCCTGTCTGAACTTTTTCTGAGCAAACAGTAGAAGGCGAAATAGAAATTATCTGAATTCTTAACAATAGCATCCAAAATTTTGAGTCATGTAGGCCAGAGTAAAGAGACAAGATAAGAATTTCAGAGAAAATAGCATCTTTGTGAATAAACTTTCTTCCTTCACAAAAATCAGGCCTAATCTTTGTTCCCTTTTGTCTCTCTTATATTTTATTTTTACTTCCCAAGCAGCAAAGGAAAGATGCTTAATTTTAGACACTATTTACCTGAAGCTCAACATTGTGGGTAAGGGGAGATATTCGGAGTAGCTTAAACTATAAGGCCTTGTTATTATCAGATAAACATCTAATCACAGTGGAGTGAATAAAATATCATGGGATTAACAAGTTTGACAGGGCCGGATAGGTTTTAGTTTGCCTGTGTAGGACATTATAACTAACAAAAGTGCTCTGCGATTTTGTGGATGATATCATTTGATTATTTGACTTTCCTAGAAAGTAAGAGTTTTAGATGTTCACTCACAAAACTCCATTATTTCTCCTTCTTTTGGGTGTTCCATGAGATTTTCAATGTAAATCAGAAGTCAAAAATTGGAAACTCAGACCACAGAACAAAGATGTCTGTTATTCATTAATTCATTCAAATAAAAACCACATCTATCCAGTTTCTACTATGTGCCAGACTCTGTTCTAGGCATTAGGGACATAGCCATGAGCAAAATAAAGTTAGATCTCTGTCTTTGAGTAGTTTACATTATACAGTAGGGACAGACCAAAAAAAAAAAAAAAAGCCAAATAAAATGCATGTATGTTAGATGGTGATAAGTGTTTTTGAACAAAATCAAGCAGGAAAGAGAAATAGGGAGTATGGGGAGAGGATATGATTTCAAATAGGATGGCCAGGGAAGGAGATATTTAAGAAAAGACACAAAAGAGGCAAAGGGCGAGCTATGTGGCTGTGTAGGGAAAGGACCTTCCAGGTGAGGAGGGTGCTGGTGCAAAGACCTTGGGACTGCAGAGTGCCTTGCAACAGTCAGGGAACAGCAGACCCGTGTGGTGGCGCAGGGCGAGTGAGGGGTGAGTGGAGAGCTTCGGAAAGGAGGTCAGAGAGGCAGCCAGGGCCTGATTGTAGCCATTGTGAAGACTTGGGAAATGTGTTCTGCTAGTCTGCATGGTCATTTAAAAAAATCAATTAGATGCTATCATTTTAAAAGTAGTATATTTTATACAACATTTGATGACATTCCTAGGAAAATGATAAGATTTGGCAATGCTAGATTGTACATTACCACATTGTGACAGTAAAGCTGGGCAGTAGCTGCCCCTTGATGTGCTTCCAGGAACCTCCAGGGCTCCTAGTCCTTTTTCTCACACTTGGCCTACTTCACTAGGACTTAAAAGGATGCTTTCTTGGACCCCTATAAATGAAGGGTCATTTGGTGGCTAATTTACTAGAGCACATGGAACGCCCTTGGAGCTGCTTTGGTCTCTTCAAAGCCGAAGTCTTGATGGGATGACTCTGAGCCTTGGCAGGTCCCGTCCTGGCTGGGAGTCCATGTTCTATGAATGGCCACAGCACATGTATTAATTTGTGACAAGATGACTGTCTTAGCACAACAACAACTACACTTCCAGGGGTCTGCCACCTATGCACTCAGGAAGACACGTGGCTGTGGATCGGCGTGCTGTAAACTCAGTTGTTCTGGCTTCACTTAGATATCCAGAGCTGCCTTCTAATGTGAGGTGGGTTTTTTTTAATTGTTTGTTTTTGTATCCAGAGTTCAGCTTTATTTAACAGATAACATTGAGGAATATAGTTTAACTGTGTATCCATGTATATGTGTGTGGTGGACATGAGCAAGGAGGAAGGGGTAAGAGAAAGAGTGTTGTCCATGATCAAATCAAAATAAAGGATGCTGATTCTTTCAGATTTGTGCTATACTTAACCATCTGCTAATTACCAATATTGAGGATTTGATTTGGACTGTTTGGGAAATCCACAAGGCTTAAAAATGATCAAATGGTCTTCATATGGATGGTTTTCTCTTCGTTGTAAAATGTATTTGTCCACACCTGATGACTCAGAAGCTATTATATTTTTATCTTCCTAATTCTGGTAGCCAAAAATTAAGGTGAGTCAGTCAAATGTTTCCTAAATGAGTTACAGAATGTACACTTACTCATGATAAATGCCATTGTATACAGCAGACTTGTTCTGGGGCAGTACCAACTTGTGCCTGAGACATTTAGGTATTTAGAGTTTTTTTTTAATTAAAAGAACATGAGTAAGAATTATTTTATAGCTAACTGGAGCCATAATAAGTCTGCATTAAAGAATAGTGTTTAAATGATAGTTTAGAAAATTCAAGTTGAAAACTTCAGAGTAAATCTAGCCCTAATACATTTTAAGGTTAAAAAAAAAAAAGACATGGATGTTTAGTCATTTCTTTAAAATGATTCAGGCAGATAACTGATTCAACCTTAAAGGATTGGCTTTGATACTTCTTCCCTTGAGTGGGAAAAATGCTTATAAAAATAAGAATTGCATTTTAAAATGGGTCTAGAGGGGGTTCCTGGTTTATTTAAGGAATTGTGTTTTCTCTAGCTCAGCAAGAGCTCTGCCAGCAAGCATACAGAAAGAGCCTCCATAGTGTAAAACACTAAAATAACAGGATCTCATTGGGTATGACTAAAAGTAAAGGTAATTGCAGCTACAATTACAGTAAAAGTAAAGCAGAGAACTGAACATTTAGTGAATTTAGATACCATAATTGTCAATTTGAAAAATGTGAGACATATTTGTTAAACTTCGTTGTCCACTATATTGATGTCTTCCATACTGAGGTTGGATTTCATGGGAGAGAGACCCAGTGACAGAGATCTGTGTGCTGGAAGTTTACTGGCTGTTCCTTTGGGAGTCAGACCCATGAGAAACTGAAGGAAGGATTGGCAGAGAAAGAAGTTGATCTGAAATTCAGTAGCAACAAAGGCCACAGCCAGTCCTTTGGGGAGCTCTGGAGGTGGGACTGTCCTTCAGAGTTGTCCTAAATTGAGGCAAGCAGCTCCCTTTGGCCAAAGGCATTTCTGAGGCAAGGACTTACCTGTGAGCCTTCATCAACCAAAGTGGCAGCTTGGGGGAATGAGTACCTTGGTCATTAATAGGAAATTTGGGTGATGCGTTTCAGCATCCACTAGAGTTAGACAAGAGAAGCTATGGCACTGGAAATGGTGACTGATGCATGGACCTCATTAAATTAATACTACATAGTGAGTATCAAAGGAAGAAGTATGGTATGATGTGTAATTTGATATGGAAAACCTGGGATCAAATTTTAGCTTGACCATTTATTAGCTGCAGGTAGCACCAGACACATAATTTCCAGGGCCCAATGAAAAATGAAAATGTGAAGTCCCTTCTTCAAAAATTATGGGAAAAAAATGCCATTAAATGTACTAAAATATGAAGCTTTTTTTCCCCTTTGACAGATTTGCTTCAACTTGTCATGGTGTTTTTATTTGCTATTTGATGTTTTTCTATATAAAGAAAAATTTAAATTTAAATTATTGGCATGAATTTTATCCTTTTATCCTTGTATTGAGAAATACCAGTTTAAGATGCAAATATAAGAGCATTTAGCTTGTACATGCCTATGTATTTCATTTGTACCAAAACAGTGAAAATGCTGCACTAACTCAAGTGTTATATTTCATTTCTTGATATACTGTACTCACATTCTACCAATACTCTCTCCCTTCAACTTACTGGTCAGTAAGGAAAGACTTAAAAGAAAAGAAAGTATGGGTTGCCCATACGTTACCTTTCCCTCTATGTCATAATTTTAGCATAAAAGGTTGGCTAGGACAGGGAAATAACATGAGTATGAAAGGACATAATAGGGTTTATTGCTTGTTTGTGTTTCTTAGAACACCATTGCCTTCTTTCTGCATTTAAAGCAAATTCTAGTTTGGACAGTAAGCTTATTCAGTCATAGATATGAGACACTTACCTTGTACTCACTTTTGAGTCTTACTGACTTCACACACATCCCACATTAGAACTCTGTGCTCATGGGATGCCAAGGAACAGCAGGCACACATATTGTGTGTATCCCATCTATTTACACATATGCTCCATTGTCTCACCTAACTTCACTTACAGAAAACAAATTCAAAGATAAAATGTTTAAGAATTTCAAGAAGGTAACAGCAGAGTATTAAACCAAGTATGCAATGGGCCATATATAGCTCCACAAGCCGCACAGCTAACCCTGATTGTGAAGTTGACCCTAGCTGTGGAACTTTGTAAATCATTCAATCTCTCTGAGCCTCGGTTTCCTAATCTGTAAAACTGGGATAATTATACCCAGCACGTGAATTTAAATGACTCTCTGAGAACTAAAGAGACAATGTATATAAAATTGTTTTGTAAGAAGAACAGAACCAATGTTTACCAAGCTCCTATTATGAGTCATTCTTTAGCTACTCTAAAATACTTGCCTCAAGATCACCCAAGACACTCACTAGCACTTGAGCACATTTCTCAGTCTTAGAAAATAATTTCTGCATCTCTGAACTCCTTTACCTGGTAGTAATTACTCATCCTTAAATTCTAGCTTTGAATCCATTTAATTTAACAAATGTTTACCAAGCGTCTAATATGTGCCAGGTGTTGTGCTAGGGTCCGGAATGGGATTAAAGTTAGAGACTCTGATTCCCATTTCCACAGCTAATTAATCATCCTCCTCCTATGAACTTACCTCTAACACGGCATGTCTCACACTAAATCATATGGCCTGTTTGTATTTCTGCATTCCCTCTAGGTTCTCTCCTTAACTTACCCATCATAGCTCCAGTGAATAACACTGTATCTGGTGCATAGTAGATAGTCAGTAAATACTTGTTGATTGACTAAATTAATATTAGCCATTATTGGAATACAAGATGAAGAGGTTGAATTGGTAGTTGAAAAGATAGTCTGGACAAGAAGAGAGGAATGGGCTGAAGAAATAAATTTGGTAATAATTAGCATATAGTCTACAAAAGAAGTTATAGAAGTAGATGAGACTTTTCCGGGAATGTATGCATAAGACGAGAAGGAAGACACCAAGGACAGAGCCTCAGCAACATCCACATATAAGGTCAGACATAGGAGGAAGGACCAGAGAAGAAAACTAAGCCAGTGCTCACAGTGAGGTAGGGAGAGAATCAGGAGAAAGTATGATTTCTGAGAAATGAGATGACCACATTGGTTTCAGTGATTAAGAAGACATGATATAGTAATAAAAGTAATTTCAATGGTCAAAATGCAGTTGGTTAAAGAGTGAATATGACTGAAGGAGGAGGTCAAATTAGGTTCATTGCACTATTTATATAAAGACAGAAATAGAGATTTGGAAGTCTTGATAACAAAACTTGTTTAGAATCTTAACTATTCTTGCAGCTTCAACGGGAGAAAGTACAAATATTAATAGTAAGGAGAAGGGAAACAAAAAACGATCCTTGGAAATATCCAAATTTAAGGGCAATAGAAAGACAATCTACATGAAGCAACTGAGTCAGAAAAGGATAACTGGGATCTAAGAGGATTGGGGTTTAACTCATGTGCCATCTTTAAAGTAAATAGTAAGTTCTGAAAGAAAGGCAAGAAGGCTGGGGTGGTCATAGAGAAGCTGATTGGAGAAGGAGAAGGTGGTGGTTGCCAAGAGGTCTCTTCTTCAAATTCATAGCGAAGGTCCCCTGCTAAGAGTGGGTCCCACAAATTAGATGATGCTTGAAAAAAAAATGGCTTTCTACTTAGTGGTTAAGTAGAAAAAGTATTGACTGCAGATAGGTCACAGAATTAACAAGTGGCATTGAGTGCCACACAATAGTAGAAAGCTGTGACATAAAGACACCAAACCCACTGTTGGATGATTTGGATGATTTCTTCCAGCAGTATTCAGCAGACCATGGATAGGAACAGAAAAGAATCAATCATTGGATTGATCCAAGTCTGGATATTTGCAAGGTGTGTAGATTAGAAGGACAAGGAGAAGGGATTTGATAGTTCTGGTGAAAGAAGTTTGAAAATGATTGATCATGTAGTTTAGGGTGAGTAAGGCAGAAAATAAGACCAGGGTAGAGTTGACAAATAGTAATAATAAAAATTATAACACACGAAAGCTAACATTTATTGCATGTTTATTTAAGCTAGGCACAGTGCTATGATCTTTTTGTACGGTGCCTAATTGAATACTCTCAACTATCCTATGAGATGGGAACTATCAGTTATACATACCCCTTTTCAAATGAGGATGCTGAGCGTTAGAATGAATAAGTAACCTAGTAGTGTTTTAGCTACTAGGTGATAGAGCTTGTACTTGACTTCAGGTCTTTGGCTATTTTTCACAGTTTTTTTCTGATTTTATGATGATTGAAAATTCCAGAATACATAACATTTTAATCAATTTTTTAACATTAGCATGATAGCATGTTAAATTAAATGAGATCATCAGTTTCAAATAACAGAGTCAAATTAAATTTAATAGAAACTAATAGTTGTGTCCACATTCATGACAGAATGATTGTGGAAACATTATTACTTTCATTGAAATATTTAAGTTTTCCTCAACTCTTCCTTCTCCCTCAAATCACTCAAGTCACTAGCCACCAAGCTATAGCAATGCTCCTTTCAGGATTTCTCTCTAATTGTGTCCCCAGGGTTCTATTCCCTCTGCCATTTGCTTTGTTACTCCCAGTCATTTCTCACCTTGGCTCTTGCAAAAGCCACCTATCTTGTCATCCTCACACTAGGCTGATCCTCTTATATTCATCCTGTGAACCATTGCCAGAATCATCTTCCTGAAACAAAACCTGATCAAGTCTCCCCTTCTAATGGTTTCCAAAGTCTCCCTTGTGTCCCTAAGACCCAAAACTCCTTAGCACAGCAACCAAGCCCTCTTATAAATGAGCCCTGTAAATTTCTTGATTCCACACTCATCTCCTACATTTGGTACCACGTACCTTTCACTCTAGGCACATCGAATTCTCAGTTTTTCCTTCTGTGCTTTTATACAAGTTCAATTGGCTTTCCAACATCCACTTCTTCATTATGTCTCTGGCAAGCTTACCGTATTCCAGATACAGCACAAATACTGCCTCCTTGCTGAAGAATGCCTCACTTTTTGCTTACCAGTGCCATTAATAAGAAGATAACGTGTAAAAATACTATGCAGACTGATTTCTGTAAAAATTTTCCCCATGAGACCTTGAAGATACAAAATTGATAAGATTACAAGGCAATGATGAAAAGAGCTTGGATTAGAGCTGAGTTTAAGATTCAGTTTCTTAGATATATCTGTATTATTTTGAGAAATGTATTTATGTTCATTGCCTCTGTTTCCTCATTTGTAAAATTATATTCTCCATAAAAGGTGGTTGTGAAGATTTTTTAAAAGTCTTATATACAGAAGATCTTAGCACAGTACCTAGAACATATAAATACTCAATAGATGGTAGACATTTTCATTTTTATTGCCATTGATGGATTAAAGGATTTTATGTGAAAAGGAAGAAAGGTGTCTAAAGATTAGGCATTGGATAGAATGAAAGTAACTTTTCTAATTAGACTGGGGAGAAATAGAAGAGAATGGGTATCAATGCATGTGGGTATGGATTACAAATTTAAATTTCCATCCTATTTTTCTTACCAATGCCTAGTTGTGTAGAACAAGAAATCCAAATACATATAAGAACTCCAAAGAACCTGGAAGTATCTATTACTATAAAATTTTACTATGGATAACACAATTACTATAAAATTGCATTATAAATAGCAAAATTATACTCACTTAAAATTCTATTTGTTTAGAATTAACACCCACCTAAACTTACTTGTTTAGAAAAATTTCAGTGTTCTATTTCCATTCTAAGCCATGAGACAAAGGATTTCTTTTAAAAAAAGTATGTAGAGTGCCACTAACATCTAATATTGTATCCAAAGAATCTTCAGCATTCTGAAATGAAGAGGATAAAACAGAAATGACCCACTGTGGTGTTAAAATTGCTTTGAAGTCTTGTGGCTTATATTAAAAATAAATGCAATGTTTTCGTCAATACATTAGTATGTGTTGGAACATAAAACTAATTTTACTCAACATAGAACAAATGTTGCTGATCTAGGAAGACAGGCCACATTCCTCATTTATCCCTGGTAGCCTACTAAAAATCTTCGATTTGAGATAAATCAATATTTTGTAGGTCTAGACCAAACAACAACAAAAAAGTTTGCTAAAATCGTCCACTTCTTTTAATTATCTTAAGTTCATACTTACAAAATATTATGAGGTCATCATACAAGATGACTGTTCAATTTGATCTTTTAATCAAAATGGATTTCATGCATTAGACATAAACATAACTTACTGCTTAGCCTACAGTTTTCAATTTTGAGTCAGTTTTAGTCTAAGTAACAATAGCAATAGCATTAATGAATATTTCCTAATAAACATAAATGTAAATTTTTAAAAAATTCCCTCTGAATAATGCTCAGATTTATTTTTTTACCAGCACATACAGGTTCCATGGAGCCATGAATATGCCATATATTACTCTAGATAGGAATGAATCTAATAACTTTGTATAAAATAATATACTATATAAATAATATACTAAAAATAAGCCATTATATGTAATATAGATAAATTAGGCTTTGCTTTACAGAGGAATTTGCTATAGGATTTCCAATATGTTCCCCTAATAATGATTCTTAACCTCTTTGAACTTGTAAACCCCTTTGAGATCTGATTAAAATCTCCAGAATTCTCTTTCTAGAAAAAAAAATATAATATTTACATATAAACCACATATTGGATATAATCTCATGAACCAATAGCCTATGAAGTTATTTCATGAATTCCAAGTCAAGAAGCACTCCCCTAGTATATTTAGAATTTTGTTTAACTGGCTCAAAAATCCAATTTCCAAATTAACTTTTTAGGATCACAAACAATATATAACAATCTGGCCAGCAAGCTCTAATAAAATATAGATATTTTTGGAGGAGAAGAGACATCTTGGTGCCTAATAAAGGCCTTCTAATGGGTTTCATATATGCTGGAGGCTGGAGGGAAGCTTGTTCATCCCTATGGTTTCAGCAGGATTGGCTGCTGCAGGGGTTTGCCTTAGGAAATCATCCTCAACTCACCCCAACCTCTACCCTTCCTTTACCTGGAATAATTTTTTTTTTTTTTTTTTTTGAGACAGAGTCTCACTCTTTTGCCCGGGCTAGAGTGCCATGGTGTCAGCCTAGCTCACAGCAACCTCAGACTCCTGGGCTTGAGTGATCCTCCTGCCTCAGCCTCCCGAGTAGCTGGGACTACAGGCATGTGCCACCATGCCCGGCTAATTTTTTCTATATAGTTTTTAGTTGTCCGATTAATTTCTCTCCATTTTTAGTAGAGACAGGGTCTTGCTCTTGCTCAGGCTGGTCTCGAGCTCCTGAGCTCAAACAATCTGCCTGCCTCGGCCTCCCAGAGTGCTAGTGGGATAACATTTTGACTAAATAACAACCAGGTGAGAAAAATCTTTTGATTGCATCCTTTTCCTATTTACTCACATTGTGAAAATCTTTAGCAGATGTGGTTTCTTGGATGCTCCTGATATTTTTGCTTTCTGGATTCTTTGACTTTGCAATAATTTTGTGTCGCATGTCAAAAAAGCATTATGTATGCATTTATTTAACAAATATTTATTGGGTTCCTACTATATGCCTAGCACGGTTCTATAATGAGAGATCCAGTGAGTAAAATTAGAGTCCCTACCCTCATGGGACTGACAGTCTATTGAGAGAGAGAAACAGTACTCAAAAAAAAGAGCACAAGTAATTTTTAATACAAGAGCCATACTGCTGTGAAGGAGAGGTACGTGGGGCTATGAACGGATATAATTGCAGTACTGGACAAGTCAGGAGGTCAAAAAAGGAGCTGAATATGCTGGAATTTGAAGAGAGTTAACCAGGTAGAATGAGAAGGAGCAGAAAAGCATTCCTGTACAAAAGCCAGTGTCCTCTTCTGTGTCCTGACTTGCTTTTGGCTTGCTCACTTTGGTCCGTGCTCAGATGTTTTGTCTTGCTCACATAGCTTATACAAAGGCCCCGTGGCTAGAGAGCAAACTAATTAGAGGTGCAGCTGTAGGTCATACTGCTCTTGCTACTACATACTTTTGCAATCACAGACTCAGGGCCTCAAGATGTCCCTTAGACTGGAACTTCCCCTCTCCTTCTGTGTCTAGATGTGGTGGCAAAGTGGCTAGGAGGAGGGGATATGGATTTGAGCATGAGAACAGCTGCCTACCACCAGCTGTGTGCTTTTGGGCAAATCACACCGTCACTGCTTCTCAGGTCTTGGTGTTTTCACTGGGAGAATCCGTACAGAAGCATTTTAGCAAATACCTTAATGAGGTAGCTGTAAAGAGACTTACCGAGTGTTGTAGATGTCGGTGTTGGTGATAACTTCAGTGGCGGTGGTGGTTCTTTTAAATCAACTTTTCTAAAATCAGATCCTGTTGAACGTTTGGCATGAAATGATTAAATGGCAACCACAGGTTTCTGCTGTTGTGGGAGGAACTAGAAGAGGAGAGGAGATTTTTAACCTTAAGCAAAGTCTGTACAAGGGAGCAGCCATGTTTTGGCTGTCAAATAGAACAATATCATTGCCAGTATGTGTGTTGACGGAGAGGAGTGGTCTTTAAAAATTTCCTCCTTCACAATCATGCATATGAGAGCACTGATCTACAGAGAGAAGGCAAGAGCCAAAGAAAACTTACGGCACAGAAAGTTCAGGTGAGAGAGCTACGGCTAGGAATTTGCAGGGCATTTCAAAAGGAAGCAAAATTTATTGGAGGAATTAAGTAAAGAACAGTCAAAGATGTTATACTTTGTGCAAGTTTAATGCTTAGGCCAAGGTTCGAGCAAGAGAAAGAGCACAGACCAAACTGAGTAAGAAAAAAGCAAGTTGGGACACAAAAGAGGAACCTTGCTGGACCAGCAAAGCATCTTTTCCCCTAGGCAGACCTGGAAGGATAGATCATCTTAGTATCGAGGAGTGGAATGTCACCTCGGCACCCAGCTTATGTTCTTTCTAGTGTGCAGAAGCCATACAAAGTGTAAAGTTTACCCCGGTCTCATCTCAGAAGAGAGTTTCGGACATTCTCAGCAAGTCCTTTTTTGCCTTTATAAACTCTGAGTAAAAGAAATTCTTACAAGAGATTCTTCCACTTGATAAATCCTTCCTGACTATTGTCCAAGATTGGTATGGAGATTAAAACACAATGAGCTAAGGAACCATCCTGATTGAATTCTGCCTTGATTTCATTTTAGTAACTATATGTTAGCTTACATTACATCATTTTAAATCTTCATGTTCTCAACCAAACTTCTAGAGTAAATTATCTATTTAAAGCCAATATTTGGAACTGTTTTGATTGAGTCAGCTACTTCCAACATTTACTGACACCTTGCTTTGTAACCCATATTCCGCATTACCCATCTCACTCACTAACAGGGTTAATATGAACACAGCCCAATGGTCTTGTTAAGCTGTGTCGCCTTCCAGCTGAACAATGCTCCCCTTTAAGAAGCATCAGAGAACCAAAATTACTACATGAGACCTGACTCAACTTGTTCCTCTATTGTAGCATAAGATTAAAGCATTTTTTCATGTACTTTCCCCTCACCCCCAGCCCTTCTTAATCCTCTATCCGGCTGATTCATAACAGCTGTTAAATAACTAGACATTTAGGTAAAGGCAAACTGAACCTATAAATCAATGTGTGTGATATAATAACCAACTCTTTCTGGCACAGCTTGCTTGTACTGTGTTGGTTTGCTTTTTTTATGCTGACTTCAGCTGCAGCATCTGTATGAAGGGGTTTAGCACAATTGTAAACACTAATCTCCAGGCTGCCAATGTCATTGCAGAAATAGATATAAGTAAATGAAATTCCCAGTACATTCCTAAAGATGAGGTGGGAAATTTTGAAGACATATGTATCCTCCAAGCTCTTACAATCTTCCTGAGTGTGAATATTTGGTAGGACTATCTTGGTTGCAAACTACAGAAACCAACGTCAGCTAATTTCAGCAGATGTCTTGTGGAACCCATTTTCAGGGATGCAGTGGTCCTCCAGAGGGGATTGACATCAGAGACTAGAAAGCCATTAAGATTTTCTCTCCATTTCATCTTTCTTCCTCTTAGTCCATCTGTTTATTCTTTATGTCCTTTGTTGAACGGCTTCCTTAGTGTGGCAAATATTGGCTGTTTGTCTGGCAAATCCATTTTATTTTTCTTCTGGGACATATCTAGACCACATGTCCCATTAGGTGTAACCATATCGCTCAATTTTGGCTTCCACTTCAAAGTCTGGCCTGTTAGATCTTATGCAATTTTCTCCGTCTCTCTCTCTCTCTCTCTCTCTCTCTCTTTTCCCATCTGCTGGCAGAATGATGAAGACTAAGACCTTGGAGGAGGCTGGGAGCCGCAGGATAAAAAGTAACTTGGTCCTGGAATAACTGTATGTCCCTCCCCTCTCCACCATGGACTTCATGTGACTGAGAAATCAAGTTCTATCCTAAGTTCAATTCTATTCTGTTAAGCTATTATGATTTGAGGATTTATCTTTTATAGCAGCTGGTATCACTCTAAATCTCCTTTCCTAACGTGGAAAATTCCCAGTCTGTAGCTTCAGAGCTTATATTTTACAAATACAGCCCCCCAAATAAGGAAATCTTCTGTTAATTGGTCTCAATTCCAAATGTTCAGGAATCAGACTCAGATCAAACTAGTGGGTCGACTCCTACCCTTAATACAATTAACACTGATGAGAGGTGGAATTGTCATGTTCAAAATGGCCACTAGAGGGGTTGCCATGTGAACATGACTTTAAGAGAATAAAATCCAGACAGATTTGAGTTCTCATTTCAGCTTTGCTGCTAACTCCATGAGTAGTCTTAACACATTTAACCATTTTGGGCATCAGTCCCTTATATCAAAATGAAAGATTTAGATGTGGTCATCTCCAAAAATCTTTTGCAACTTTAATGTTATATAATCTTATAATTACTATTATATAAGGCTTCATACTATGCCCAGAAAACAATGCTTGTGCAGAGAAATGAGAGTTTTCCTGAATTTTTTTTTTTTTTTTTTTGCAGTTTAGCATAGCACTGCTCAAAATATCATGGGACTTTTTATGATTCTCAGATACATTGCTCAGTATTCTAACATCATAGGAACAAACAAGAATACCATTCTAAAAATTAATCTTATGTTCTTCATGAAGCACACTAATGGCTTCCTTTGCTGAACTTTCTTAAGAGTTTCATAATTTCTGGGATTACTATAATCCTAGATTATACCATGTATAATCGTATACTATGTGCTGATTGAGAGCACAGATGCCAAAGTCAGTAGATCTCAATTCTACCATTTACTAACTGTGGGACAATATTTACCTTAGAGGGTCATTGTAAGGATTTTTTAAACATCACATCTATATGGCTGTAGTACCTAAGTGCTTAATAAATGTTTGCTTAAAAGACAATCCAAACTCCTATTGTAGTTGTTTAAGTAAATGTCTAGATCAATATACTTTAAGCCCCTAAAAGCCAGGTATCCTGCTTTATTAAACTTCTTGTCATTTAGACCCTAGCCCAGGGTCTAGCACATAATATCTGCTTAATAAATAATTTTAAATGAGTAAATGAATAAATAAATGGTACCAAATGAAACATTTAGTTTACCTTACAAAAATATAAATAATCTATATTTTTCTCATTTTAGGGTCCTTCAATTAATTACTACTTATTAAGAATATCTCTTCTTAGATCAGAGGAGCATTCCTTTATGAATAGCCTTAAGGTATGACCAGGCCATTCTACTCCAAGGTTCCTAGCATGTGGCTGTAGATTAGCATTACTTGAGGAGACGGGGAGCTCTTTAAATATACTGATGCCTGGGTCCATCCAGACCTATTAAAATCTTGTGGGTAGCAGGTAGGGCCTCTGCATTAGAATATTTTTAATGCTCCCCAGGAAAGTAGTCAGGGTTGAGGACCTCTATTCTGGACTATCTGTTCATGTTGCAGTGATATATTAAGTATATGTTTCTTTCATTTTCATAACTTATATTTTTCACCCTTCCACTTGTTCAACGCAGCCCATTAGGCACTCTATTTGTCAAGGTTCTTTAGAGAAACAGAACCAACAGGATGTGCAGGTACATATAGAGAAAGGGGTAGGTGGGGCACGGCTGAGAGAGATTTATCTTAAGGAATTGGCTCATGCAGTTGAGGAGGTTGGCAAGTCCAAAATCCCAGGGTAGGCAGGCTGGATGGAGACCCAGGGAAGAGTTGCAGTGTGAGTCCAAAGGCAGGCTGCTGGCAGAATTCTTTCTTCTTCTGGGAAAGTTGGTCTTTCTCTATTAAGGCCTTCACCGATTTGAAGGAGGCTTGCCCACATTACAGAGGGTAATTTACTTAAAGTCTACTGATATAAGTGTTAATCTCACCTAAAAAAAATACCATCATAGAAAAATCTAGAATAATGTTTGATGAACTATCTGGGTCCTGTGGCCTAGCCAAGTTAACACATAAAATTAACCATCACAGGCACATAGGACCTCAGTTTTCACCATTTCCTCTGCTTAGTTAAAAGTGTTTTCCAGGAGCTCCACATATGCTCCAACAAGGCTTGCTTTACAATAATCTCTTTCCCATGATTGGGGATTATGACTCCTCTCTGAGAAGGAGCAGGAGAGGCAAACCTGAAGGGGGAGGGTTAAAAGTCTAGCTCAAAAGCGCAGCTCTCACAATAGCCTGGGGAGGATTCTGCTGTCTTTGTCTGCCAGAGTTCTCTTGTTTCACATTCATCTCCCCGTGAACATCTCAGAAAACTGAGCTACTGTGTCAAATGAATGTACACATTCATCTGTTCTTATGGGAATTACATCCAGGAAATCTAGATTAATCCCAGATCAAAACTGCCAATGTAACCGAGAAAATTACTTCTGAATATAGACACAGTAACTGCCAACGTGCAATTGCACTTTTCAAAAATTATGCTTCCAAAATTTGAATCTAATCAGAGTTCTTAAGAAAAGGTTTAAAGGATGTTTTCCTTGCTTGGATGAATGAAAACCTACTTTAGAATCAAAATATCTATGCAATCTTACCTATGATTCTAAAATTGAAATTATTTGGGAAAAGTGTTATTTGTTAAGCAATGTCTTTTAGTTGATCTAGATTAGTCAGAATGTCAGAGTATCCACATCCCCAGAATTATGGGAAATGTGCTCGATTCACGCGACCCCAACCATTTTAAAATAGGCTTTGTATAAAAAGTCTTTTAAAAAATGTTTGTGGCCAACATTATTTTCATACCAAAAACTCAAACTGAAATGCAGTCTTTAGTATGAATTGCAGTTTTAAAATAGTCAATCATTTTTGGTTAATTCCCTCATGCATTTGTTAGACAATTTTTACACTCTTCATATAGAGAGTCTTTATCTCTGATTAAACTGGACAATTCATAGATTGATTAGTTCTATGAAATTTTTAGTAAATCTCTGAATAACTTCTGATTTGTATATTCATATTTTAAACCATGCATCATATTTATAACTAAGCTAAATTACCAATAGCATATGATTAATAATCCCACTTATTGAAAGGATAATTACTGACTTCACAATTAATAACACAATCCCAATGTAGGAACTAACTGCTGCTAATGCCAAAGTGACGTCATGTAATGCCTGCTCCAAACAAAAGGGATCACTCTTTCTGCTGATCGACTAAACACATACTTTAAAAATGGTCATAGTGCTTTTTAACGAAGAACCCCAAAGCAATTGCTGCAGCAACAAAAATAAATAAGTGGGATCTAATCAAAGAGTTTCTGCACTGCCAAGGAAACTATCATTAGAGTGAATAGAAAGCCCACAGAATGGGAAAAAATATTTGCTCTCTACACATATGAGTTCACATTTCTTTCTAGTTTTTTCTCTTCCCTCCTCATAGCAAGTTGCTATTGCTGTTGCTGCTTCTTTTTCTTCTTCTAACAGTATTTTAAATGTACAATACAATATTGCTAACTATAAGCACAATATTGTACAATAGATCTCTAGAATTTATTCATCTCATGTAACTGAAACCTTACACGTGTTGAATAGTGCCTGTCCAGTTCCCACTCCTCTCAGTTTCTGGCAACTACCATTTACTCTCTCTGTTTCCTGATCTTAGCTATTGTAAATAATGCTGCAATGAACATGGGAGTGCAGATACTTAGAGATCTTAATTTTAATTCTTTTTAATATATACCCAGAAGTGGGATTACTGGTTCAAAGCTCTTGGATGAGTTGCTAACACATTTTCTGAATTTTTTACCTGTCATTCATTCTTCAATTCAATGACATCTGGGCCCCTCCCACATTCTCAAATGTTATTGCTCTTACCAGGTAAACCTAACACCCTTACTCACCATCTTATAACCCCCACAAATGAAATAGATGCTCCTTGTTTTACTTTTGTTTTTACATTAATAATTCAGTTTCTTGGGAAAGTCTTCTCTTATAATTTAGGCTACATCAGGTCTCCCTATCATAAACTGCCATAGCTTTCTGTACTTTAACTTCAGTTTCTTGATCATATATAGTGATCACATATTTGTATGAGGATTTGACTTAATGTCTACTTTTTCTGTCTGCTCCCATGCTCCATGGGAGAAGAGACTATGCATATTTTGCTCATCCTTTTATCCCGGGCCACTCATGAACTATGTGCTACATGGGAGTTATTAAATACATATTTTTAATGATTGTGGTGATATTATCTATCTCACCATGGTAAGAAGAATAATGCCCCCCACCAAGAAATCCTTGTCCTAATTTCTAGAACCTGTGAATATTTCATTTTCCATGGCAAAAAGGACTTTGTAGCCATGATTAAATTAAGGATGTTGAGATGGCAAGGTGATTATTTGGGTGGGTCAGATATAATCACAAGGGTCCTTTTAAAGGGAAAGAGTGAGGCAGGAGAGTCAGAGAAGACATGACAATAGAAGACGTCAGAGTGATGCAACTACTAGCCAAGTAATGTACATGGCCTGTAGAAACTGGAAAATGTAAGGAATGGATTCTCCCCTAGAGCCTTCAGAAGCAACGCAGCTCTGTCAACACCTTGATTTTAGACCTATGAGACCCATTTTAGGCTTCCATCTCCAGAGATGTAAGATAAGAGATTGGTGTCCTTAAACCACTAAGATCCTGGTAATTTGTCATAGCAACAATGGGAAAGTAATACATTCACTAATTTGATAACATTCTTCTACCTAATATCCTTCAGAAACATGTTGTTCTTCTCAAGATGAATTTCCGGATTCTTAATGTATACCATCACAAATGGCTCCCTTTAATCACACCAGCCTTATTTTGATCACATGCCACTAATTCTAAAACAATATTACAATTATACACAACCTCCACTTCCTCAAATATATGAGCATTCTTCCATGGCACCTCTCAGGACTTTGGAAAAATATCCTGTCATTGAGAGCTTTAAAGCTTATACTTCATTAGCCTTGTGGCACCTTTGTCTTTGATAATGATTTCCACAGATGGAACATTTTAGAGTTTACATGAATCAAAGCGAAAAATGACCAAATTAATTCCTTGGGAATAAACATTTGAAAATTCAGAAAAGTTGAAGGTAATTCAGAACTCTTTGGATTGTGGAAACTAGGGATAGGGTGGAAACCAGGGATTGCGGAAACTAGGGATAGTGGTTTGGTATGCTTTTAATAAAGTTAAAAATGAAGTCAGTCACAGATGTTGGCTTCCTAAAATAATAGCCTTTGCTGAATAATTAAACATGCATGATGCTGGTTTCTCCTTATGTTTAGTCTATATTCTTTGTCATTTTAAATTTGATGAGTATTGCTTTTATAGAGAGTATTTCATCTTTGGTAAAACATGTTGAATAGAACAGAGTCCTGTGGTTTCCCACTAGGTAGCTCTTTTCAGTAAACACCATTTAAGATATTCTTTGGATATCTGATTCTTTAAAACTATTCTGCTACACAGAGATTTTAATAGTGTTTGTTTTAATAGTGTGTCTTAAATAACCTCATGTAACACTGCAGAGTTCACTGTAAAAATCTCTCTCTATATGTATCCCAATTATATACCTAGACCTGTATTGTATTAGAAACCATGCTATTTCATATGCATATATTCAAGTCATTATTCAATAAGAGATAGGATAACACAGTTGTAAGTTTCTTATGTTTGGGAAATTTATGTATATTTTTATTTTATTTATTTGTTTTTTTTAAATTTCAAAATATTAAGGGGATACAAATGTTTTTGTTACATGGGTACACTGCATAACACTGAAGTCAGGGCTTTCAATGTGCCTATCACCTGGACAGTGTTCATTGTGCCTGATAGGTAAACTTTTATCCCTCACCGCCTCTCCCATTATACCCCCTTCTTGATTTCCAATGTCCTTTATGTCTGTTTGTTTCCATGTGTACCCATCGTTTAGCTCCCACTTATTAGTGAGAACATGTGGTGTTTGTTTTTCCATTCCTGAGATACTTCACTGAGGATAATGGACCCCGGTTCCATCCAAGCTGCTGCAAAAGACATTATTTCATTCCTTTTTATGGCTGAGTAGTATTCCATGTTTATGTGTATATATACAATTTGCATTATATATAAAATCTCTATATAATTTTTTAAAAATTCAATCATGAATTGATGGGCACTTACATTGCTTCCATATTTTTGCAATTGTGAATTGTGCTGTGATAAACATTCAGGTATGGGAGTCTTTTTTGTTAAATGACTTATTTTCCTTTGGGTAGATGCTCAGTAGTAGATAGACCTAGGTCTAGTAGCTGAATCAAATGGTAGGTCTACTTTTAGTTTTTGAGGACTCTCCGTACTTCCCTAGGGATTGTACTAGTGTGCAGTCTCACCAACAGTGTGTAAGTGTTCCTTTTTCTCTGCATCCATGCCAGCATCTGTTGTTTTTTGACTTGTTAGTAATGGCCATTCAGACAGGGGTAAGGTGGTATCTCATTGTGGTTTCAATTTGTATTTCCTTGATGATTCATGGTGTTGAACATTTTTCATATGTTTTTTGGCCATTTGTCTATCTTTTTTTGAAAAAATTCTGTTAATGTCTTTTGCCCATTTTTTTGATTTAGTTTGTTTTTTTCTTGCTGATCTATGTGAGTTCTTTGTAGATTCTGGATATTATTCCTTTGTCAGATGTATACTTTACAAATATTTTCTCCCATTTTATAAATTGCCTGTTTACTCTGTGGATTATTTATTTTGCTGTGCAGAAGCTTTTCAATTTAATTAAATCCCATTTATTTATTTTTGTTGTTGCTGTATTTGCCTTTAGGATCTTAGTCATGAATTCTTTGCCTAGGCCTATATCTAGGAGAGTTTTTCCTACATTTTCTTCTAGAATTTTTATTGTTTCATGGCTTACAGTCAAGTCTTCAATCCATTTTGAATTAATTTTTGTATATGGTGAGAGATAGGAGTCCTGATTCATTCTTCTGCATGTGGCTATTCAGTTTTCCCAGCACCATTTATTGAATAGGGCATCCTTTCCCCACTATATGTACCTACCTTAGCACTTATGATTTGCAGGAATTTAATAAATTTCATTGATCAATGTGCTAAGAAAAAGAGTAATTATGAATCATTTGCACCATAACCTAGCATAACCTGGCCTATTCAGATTAATACAGCCATACATATGGAGAAATTAGATGGGAAGACTAGACAGAGAGACTAGATAGATATAGAGATATATAAATGCTGTGACGCAAAATAATACAGAATATTAGTTAATATTGTCAGTGTTGTTTGATTTTAAAATTGCAGAGGATTCAGGCTTTGGGGTTGAATTTAGTCATGCTTACCCAAATTAATACATTATTATTAATAAATCATGTTAAGCTATATTCTATCTTAAATGAATATACTATATAATATAAATTTTGGATGTATTTTATTCTCTGCATTTATAATTCTGATCATGAATAGAAAATTTTTAAAATGATAATTTTAAAATTTATGTATGTAGAATCATATACAATCTTTAATCTGTAGAGGAAAGTAGCAATTGAGTTAAATAGCCTACAAGAGTCCTTTTTAGAGTATTATTGAGTACCATCATACATATTTTATAATCCACTTAATTGGATTTTTATACTAACTGATTGATAAATCCTAAATTGGCTATACATGGTGAAATTATGACGAGTCATTTGGAATAAAATATATTTAAGTTAATTTTTAACAACAGTTTTGGAGATTGAATTTTATTTAGCTCACTATAGGTTGATTGGATCTTTTAAAACTTATACATTTAATGATGGTCAAGAGAAAAAAATGGCAGCTTTATAGATAATATTAAATAGCAGATCTACAATTTTGTGAAGAAATGACCACTGCTTCTCACAATGCTACATTTTCTTCATATTTATACAAATTAAATTTCTCTCTTTCACATAGTTATTAAGCATATCATCAGAGTTCCTTTCATATTCTTTGTAAGAAACATACTTCTCAAAACTTAGCTATATTGTTTGTTTCAGATGATCTTCAACTAATCAAGAATAATTTTCTACATTCTAATTTTCTTTATCCCAATAATGAATACTTTCAAAAAAGACAAACTTCAAAGAGCTTAGGTTTATAAAAAGCCTAATAAGAGTGAGAATGTGGAATTTATTAACTCATATATAATTGCTCAGAATTATTCAATATTTTCTAGTAAGTTAATTTGAAGCAGAATTAGAAGGATATATTTTACTGCTTCCACACATTTAAGCTTATCATTTTTCTGAGAAACTATTATCTCTTTGTAGTTCTCAGTACTGAATTTTCTTCTTCTAGTCTAGCTTTCAAATGTAGTGAATTTTTCTTTTGGAACTTGGAATAATCCCTGCTTCTCAGTTCCCTGGTGCTTCAAGACCATCATCTAATTCCTGGATTCTTAAAATAGTCTGTTTAGATGGACCACAAACTTCTGGTTCAGTAGGTCTTAGTTTATTTGAAAATAGATTCCAATTGGAATCTAGTGAAAGCTATAGATATTCTTTCCCTACCCCCCATCCTCAGCCTCTACCAATTCCCACCCAGCTGTCCTACTTTACAGAGAGCCCAGCGCATAGCTCCAATCCCAGTATTGATATTGAGATTAGCCAAACCCAGCTCTTATATTTGTTTCCACCTCATAGCTTTTTTTTTTTTTTTTTGAGACAGAGTCTCACTTTGTTGCCCGGGCTAGAGTGAGTGCCATGGCGTCAGCCTAGCTCACAGCAACCTCAAACTCCTGGGCTCAAGCGATCCTTCTGCCTCAGCCTCCCGAGTAGCTGGGAC